>JAPYZU010004182.1:0-15125 GCA_030523005.1 Tryphoninae sp. B BG-2022a | reverse complement strand
GAATATGACGCCGCAATGAAATCACGATTTTGTCGAAGCCACTTGTTAACTGAATGTCTAAGCTTACGCCATGACACTTTGATGCGTAAAAATCGGCTATCTTTCACTTTTGGAGCCATCTATCGATAAACAGCGAGAACTTAGTTGCGCACCTAATATTATACCCACATATCTCCTCCTGTATTTTTTTCCAGAAAGCCAGCTTTATTTGCATAACTTTTTACACGAGTGTTTTTTACAAACACACGTCACCCTTCTTATCTCTAGCCGTTCCTTCCATCGCATTAAGAAAATGTATTTATTTTATTGTAATGGAATTTTGATTTGTTCGTTAAAATTTCTGAGGTTTTATATACGTTGAGTGTAATTAATTAAATTGTAAGTCGATTTAAGATTTATGAGGTTTAAGACAAATGTTTTGACGTGTTTACAGGGAAGGGAATGAGAGTAAATCGTTAGTTTCGTGAGAGAGAATCTTTACACACTCGTATACGATCCGAGAAGATTAGACTTTAGTGAGATAGCAAGGGAAATGCGTGTGTACCGAGATGGTTATTTAGTGTGGGCGTATCACAGAATTTCAAAGTGAAACGAACGAAGGGTCTGATACGTCGTCTATCCAGCCCTAGAGAACATCCTCCCTCTTCCTTCTTCGAGTTTAACCGTTCAAAGACACACTTCTCTCTCAATTTCGTTCCCGAATTCAGATTGACGAAGCGTATTATAACTTGCTCGCTCGTCTACGATCCTACGGATTTCGCTACGACGATACGAGACTTGGTTGCTCGGAGGGATAAGGCTTGTGTAGAAGCGACTCGATTTCAAACTATGGGGGGGGGGGGGGGGGGGGGGGGGGGGGGGGGGGGGGGGGGAGGGAGAGGGAGAGAGAGAGAGAGAGAGAGAGAGAGAGAGAGAGAGAGAGAGAGAGAGAGAGAGAGAGATTTTAGGGCGATGATAGCGAGTTACACGGAAAATTTGAGGATAATTGATCGGATTAATCGATCCAAGCGATACGAGAATTATAGTGAAAATTACGTATTTTTAATCCTCCGTACGGGATAATTAATTTATCCTCGCGTTTCACGGTATAATGGAACTGACGATAATCATTTCTCTCTCATTTTCGTTGATTAACGTTTCCAACAACGTACCAATCGATCTCGAACTTTTCATCGAAAAAAAAGCGCACACACTGATCGAATCCTGACCGTTCGTCGATTTTCATTTCTCCTATTTCCAATGCGTCAATACAAAGACGCGATGACGGAGGTGAGGGGGATCAGCCCCTATCAATAATTGTTTGCTATCTCGGTATTCCACATAATCAATAACAAACACACAGATATAAATGTACACGTGTGGTTCTATACGCCGTTAATAAAATACGCTTCTATAATTGGACCAATCTTTCATCTATACAGGACGTTCCAAGAAAAATTCATCGAAACATTCCTCATCACAAAAAATAACAATTTTTTGATAACAATCTTAACAAAAAGGTCGATAAAAAAAATAAAACATAATCGCTATTCCTAATCGATCAAAAATGTCTTTAATTCAATCCAGATCGTTGTAATTCAATTAAATCATAAACATTACACGCGTTAGGTCGAAAATATGAAATAACTGTTCCACCCTGTATATATAACAGTGCCCTCATCGTCGTCGTTAACCGACTGATCTGTCTCAACTTTAATTGACTCGTTGAAATCTCTGTTGCAAATTCCCTCGGTTCCTCTTGATCAAACTCCCTACTCGTGCCTCTTCCCTCCCCCTTCCCAACACACATAGGAATCTCTATATCTTGGCGAGCTTCGTTCAAACCTGATATATACAAGTATGCACAGACTGCAGATTGAGACTGGAGTATGCATATATGTGTGTGTATGTGTGTGTGTGTGAGAGAGAGAGTGACTCGAGGATGCTTCTTCCGCAAACTGGAGAACGCCTCGGGGCAAATCGCACGAGGCGACACGTCGTTATCTCTAATTTCCACCCGGCTGTCGACGCTGCTTCCCTCCGGTAGTCAACCCCCTTTTGGTCTCCCTCTGACTCCTCTCACCCGAAGCCGAATTCACCATTTGTTCATGGAGCATCTTTGCCTGCCCCTTACGGATCTATCCTGTCAAGCCTGGTCCCTCTAGCTCTAAACTATAGGTGTACACGCGTATATAACATTGAATTATATATAGATATATATTAAGGGACTATATGGGACAGACCACAGCCATTTCCATGATCGAGTCTTCGGTCTATTAGCAATTACGGATAATCGGCACCCACCGATCGTCTAATAGGCCAGAGAATATCATTGTCGGACAACTCGAGCTCTCCTGCCCGAGTTAAGAGCCCTCTCTCTCTCTCTCTCTCTCCCTTGCCTCCCATCCCTCATCCTCCTGCTCGTTGTAGAGAGCATCATCACGGGTACAACGCTGCCAGAGAGCACACACACCCTTCGATATACAATAATGCAATCTCTCTCTCTCTCTCTCTCTCTGTCTCTCTGTCTCGGTTCCTCTGTGTATTATCCAATCATATAGATAATGCGCATTAGCTCACCTACGTACCTCCCTGCATACCCAACGATGATATCCGATAATCGCTTTCGTACCAATTTTTAATTGCAAGATAATACTCCAAATTTGTATATTATTTTTCTTATATTTGTACAATGATTTTATAACTGAATCGAGGGAAATAATGAGGTTGGGCTTTAAATATTTGATCGATCAATCATCCGTTACGAGTTCAATTTAATTAAACGATCGAATATTTAATTGTAAATCGGTAATCAATTTTCACGAGGTACACCTCTGTGTGTGTATGTGTGTGTGTGCGTGTGTTTAATCGCGATAAATATCGTCCGAATTTTCGATACTATAATTCCCTAGCGCTTCGATGATATGCCTTCGATTATAAATAATAATAATAATAACAACAATACTAATAATAATAATAATATCACGCATTTATCGGCCAAGTACTGACGCAAGCCCGTGGGAAACGCAGTCGCATATTTCTGATACGCATTTGGCGGTTCTACCGCAGTGACGGACTCGGTACGAGAGTTAGAGCGAGAATGGGAGAAAGAGAGAGAGAGAGAGAGAGGGAGAGAAATGCAGAAATCACGTCGATCGTCTCGCGTAATTAGTACCCTGATTCAGACACGCCGCGCGCCCGCGTTTCGTATACGGGAGAACGGATAGCCGATAGCCCAAACACGTATACAAGAGAGAGAAAGTGAGGGAGAGATGGGGAAACTGAGCTCTCTCTCTCGCGTTGTACCCTTTGCTCGTTCACCGATACGATATATAACACGCACACACGCATACACGCTGGATTCCACAGCCGCAGATCTGATTCGAACCCGAGAGCGACGTTAACCCCCTCCCGATTCCTCTTTCGCTCTCGACCCTCTCGCTCCCTTTTGCGCTAACGGGCTGTCCTATTTGCAAATTGGTTTTCCCACTAACCCCCTCACCGCCCCCTTTTCCCTTCAACCCCCCGAGTCTACCAGCGATAAACGCTGCGAACCGCGCGCGCCACATTCACTCACTCGCTCTACTCTCCCATACAGTTAGCCAGATATACGTCCGACGGATGAACGACGTGAGCGTTTGCCTGATTGAAACGGGAATGCCAACGGGCCAGTTGTAGCGCCATCTAGGAAATCGTGTATATAGAGATCGTAGAGTTACTGTATTGGAGTCGTCTCTATGTGTAATACTAGCTTGTATAGGCAGAGAGTGCATCGACGTAATTCTCCCTCTTACCAAGGGCTACGTTGTGGACCCTTCGTCATGTGGCAAGATGATCGAACATGACAAAACGTGATACGCGAAGATTTATCTCCCTCGACACGCGTGTATATCGTCTACTCGAATCTAGGTAGAGACGAGACAGAGATATAACTCTGTAGCGTCGATACGACGTTACGATCTAGACGTAGACACATTACTCGAGCCGAACGACACGTAGGGAAATCTCTGTTCGCGTTGGGAGGTGGCAGATGTGCGTAGTTTCATTAATAACGAGGGGAACAAAAATTACTTTGTTTCGTTCGACGAGTTGGAAGATTGAGGATTATGCTTGGGGGGAGGGGGGGGGGTGGAGATGTGATTAAAAATTTATACACGAGGACCATGTGAGGAATGAGAAACGTATGCGATATTCTCAGGAGAAACGCAGTTTTGAAACGTTGGCGTGACGATTAGAGGCGAAATGAACGAAATAAAGAAAATATTTTAACCTTTGATAGTCTTGATCGCATCCTTCGTACGACTGGAGAATTAGATTCGTTCTTATAATAAATATTCGCGTATGTAACTTACATTAGTCATCGTTGCGGATGCTTGATTACTTTATCATTATGACAATAACGCGTCCCGTCTCGGAGACGAGGATTACGTGTGCGGGCAAGATTTTTTCTTGTTTTTTCCTCTTCTTTTTCCAAAGGATGTGAGTCACACGTTGTGCACGATTGTGACCGAGGTGATTGAGGAGAGTGACTGTTTCATCGCGATGATTCGCGGCTGCGTCGAAAGATAAAAAAGAAGAACGAGTCGAACTGGGAACGATGGGCGAGCGTGAATGAAAATTTTTCCTACGTCTTATCAAATCTTTCAATTAAATTCTTCAAATTATTATTTACATTTGCTGTACTAATTTTTTTCTCGTTTCAGAACGATCGGAGACGAATCCTGCTGGGAAGAGAGATTGAGAGATGTTTATTACGTCCTGGCTAGGCTATGGGGCAATCTGGATGAACGTAATAATAAAATAAACAATATAATAGTAGCATTAATAAATACTGATGGTAGCATGAATGGGTTCAGATATGTAAGAGATTCGAGGATTCATGGTGCTATCATGAGAGAGAATCTATTTCCAAGAGAGAGAGAGAGAGAGAGAGACGTTCAACCATCAATGATTCATTCCCACGTGTTGACGGGTCATATACGTTGAATGAAACGATCGTATAACTAGCTCGCCGTAAAATATCTTCTACGATAAGAAGAAAAAAATAGGAATTTCGATATCGATCACTCATCGATCTTCGTCGAAGCTTTAAAAACTCTTCGCGTGGAATGCTCGCTTGTAAATAGTACATAGGACAGAACGAATATTATATTTGTACGAACTGGAAAACACGTGTGCGCAGCGCATTTCTGTATCGTAACGCGATTTGTATGGCTGTGTATAATACGCGTCATTCCGGTATATAAGCGAGAGCATTGATATCCACGACGCGCGGTCATAATATCGGGAGTTATTAATAAAACCCTCGTCAATTACCGTGGGAGAGTCGTTATCTTTATTAGCCTCGGGTACAATCGTCCATGTGCCGTATTCGCAATACGCTTCCAGCTTCGACCTATTTTTTCACTTTGCATCGTTCACATGGAGACACATACATACGTATACGGTACGCTTGCTTTTCTCTCGCGGTCGCGCGCGACGACGACAACAACGTCGCTTTTATGCTCGTATTTCCCATGATTACCGAGAACTCTCGATCGGGGGGGGGGGAGGGGGGGGGGGGGGGGGGGGGGGGGGGGGGGGGGGGGGGGTAACAAAAATGTATTCACCATGACCAAGAATAAATATTCTTGCCTATTTTTTTCAATTAATTTCGTTCTTCTTGGCTTGGTTGATAGAAATAAAATCCATTCTTTATTTTTTATCTTTTTTTATTTTCACTCGAGAATCTCTCGAGTACTCGGCTCTTTTCTTCTTAACGTCGTATTATCGCGCGATATAGCGCAAGGATATATGAAATTTTCCGGTTCGCAAACATCGTCGTATACATAGCGAGAGAGTGAGGAAGACAGAGAAAGAACGTATTTTATACTCGCACACTCGCATTCATACGTGTATATAAAGTATAGCGTAATTCTGATATCGAATAAGGGACACGAGAATCGCGCAACGTTTCGTGCTCGGGCTCGCGTACGATGGAATTCTTCGAGATCGTGGAAGAAGAGTGGGAGTGGGAGAGCTTTTTCGTATATGCGGTAGTAAACATAGTATCGCGATATATATATATATATATATATATATATATATATATCCGTATAATAGAAAATACATAAGGTTGTATACGTATGAATATACAGGGTGTCCGTCCTATTAGAATAGTTCATCCCTTTCCATCGACGTTTCCAAGATCGTTATTTTCGAAACACCCGTTACATCGCCAATCTCATTGTAAATTCACAAATCTTTATATATATCGTTCCAATATTGTATTCTCTACGATCCGTCATCTCCGACTTCTTCTCGAACGCGATTGGATTTTTTCATCCTGTACGAAAGCGACACCCGTTATACAAAGCCCAAATTTTTCGTACAAGGCGGTGGCGGCAAGATCTTTTTATTATATAGAGAGATAAACGTGTGAATCGTTTTACTTGTGTGTGTGGCGTGAATTCGTGCCGAGAAGGCTCGCGCTTTTGCCGAGAGACGTTCACGAAACGACGACGACGGTGGCGACGACGTATCGAGCAGCCCGTTTGCCAAAACGATCGGGGTCCGGCCGATTATCGGCTTTTCGTGTCTTATCGAGTCGACACGTACGCGAGAGCTTCACGGGACGCAAGATCATCCGACTCGCACACTTTCCTTCCCTCGTGCCTATCGAGTTCTATACACATCCTTCTCTCTCTCTCTCTCTCTCTCTCTCTCTCTCTCTCTCTCTCTCTCTCTCTCTCTCTTTACACACACACACACACACAGGTGGATCCACACATAGTCATACAGCCCAAAGTTATATCTTGTAACAGTCGATACACGTATACACGGAAAAAGTACTCCGCAGAAAAGAGAGAAAAGAAAAATCGAAAAAATGGCGAGAGGTATAAGCGTATAGTCGCGCACAGGACCCGAGAAAGATTTACGAAAAGTTTGCCAGGCGTAAAACCGGCTCTTTATTTCCAGTTGTCCCGCGCACCGCCATCAACCCTGTTCCCTCCACCTTCTCTGTGTCTCTACATTATACGATACACACAGGCCGTATACCATATCTCGCATAAAACCGAATACATAAAAAAAAACGAAAAAATCCCTCGTACGAAAAAAACAGAGGAAAAAGAAAAAAGAAGATCGCGGAAAAAAATTACAAATTTGCTTTCTCTCTCTGCTCTGTAAGCAGCGCGAAAATATTTTTCTCCATCGGGGAATTAAAGTATTCCACGAACAATATCGTATAGGCAAAATGGGATATCTCCGAGGAGAATATGCAAAGTACGTCGGATATGTGTGAGTGCGTGCGCGCACATCTATTTATCTATATTAATATATATATATATATGTGTATGTATGTAGGTACGTATATATATATAGTCGTGTGTATGGAATATAATCATTTGAGTGTACGCGAGAGAGAGAGAGATAGAAGGTAGGAACGAAGGCAAAAGTATAATATGGACTAAGGGGGAACGAAGGGGGGACGGGGGCATGGTTTCTATACTCTCTCGTAATCGGGAACGCGGTGGGCAAGAGGGGTTGTCGGGAGGGAGGGGGCGGGGAGATCACAATGGCCGTTACGGGATAGCGCAGCCTATCTCCCATCTTTAATCCAAGGCAACGGTGCGCTATTCGAGCGTTGTACGCCCCCCCCCCCCCCCTGTTTAGTCTCATGTGCCTTGCCTTTCTCTCTCTGTCTCTCTTACTCCCTCGCTCCTTCTCTCTCTTAAGCTTCTTCTTTTTTTGTTCTTTTTCTTATTTCCTTTTTTCCTCCATTGAACGCGCGTGCGGGATCAGCATGTACACACGTATACGTAGGTTATAGGAGAGACGTATGTATGTATGTATGAGAGGATATAATATTCCACCGTGTATTAGTATAATACACGATATACACAGGGAAAAAGTTTGAAAATAACTCGACGGATGTGCACCGAGGTAACACGGGCGCGTTTGCTTCGCGGAGGATTGCGCAATATCGGCGTTGCACCTCGTCCAGCTACGGTGTGCTAGTTGTGCGGGTTTATGTTTGTGTGTCTCTCGGTTACCAACATTAACGTACGTTGCGGCAGATGGGACGAGTGTTCGGGGTAACGAGGATCACCTATGAGAAAATACGTTCTTCCTCTTCTTTCTTGTTTTTTTTTTTTGGGTTGAAATAAATTATTATCGATGTTTTGATTAACCCGAGACGCTTGATAATTTTTATCGTCGAAGACAAAATTAATACGTCGTTGGAAAATAATTTTGAGCAACCACGAATAAGATTTGAGTTTGATAAATTTTTAAAACGATTCGTATTATTGTCCTCGTTGCTCGAGGAATTTCTACGATATGCCGTGGCTCTGTTTTGCTCGTAGAACGCAGTTGTGGCTTTGGGATCGTGTATTTACCGCCTGTGAGTCTGTATGGATGTGTTTGTCGGTTGCCGTGGCTTTTACTACTGGTGCGCTAATGCCGGTTGGCCGTACGTGTCACGATCGTGACTCAATCGTTCTGGCACGTACACCTAATTGCGAGGTGAGAATAAGCTCCGACGATGGTGAAAGAACGAGGGAGAGAAAGAGAGAGGGAGAGAAATAGGGAGACGTACGTGTCCAGAGCGAAGGAAAACAAGTTTGTATCCACGCAGAAGGAAAGAGAGAGAGAGAGAGAGAGAGAGAGAAAGATAGAGAGAGAGAACGGAGATAGGATATTGCGATGATGCGATTTGCGACGATGACGCGAAAACAATAATTAGAATGAATTAAAGCAAAAAAAAAACGAAATGTCATGTAATTGAAGGAAAAGACTGAGTATAGAAGCCAGGAAACGTTTGATAAAATTGTAATATACGATTTAATTAACTTTTATCATAATATGTGATGTTTTTCGTTTTGTTTTTCAGTTCTCGGGACAAAATCCGGTCGGAAAAGAAATGAAGGAAAGCGAACGAGGAAGGGAGAGAGACGAGTATAAAGCAATTTTCGCGATTAAGCGTGAATTAACTATAGGATTGCCCTCTGGTCCTGTTTTATCTACAAAATGTGTGACGCGATCCGAGGAGAGGATCCTAACCAGGTAAATCAATTTTTGAATTATGCATTATGCTATAAGTTTTTGAACTGATCTTACATGTGGCACAATCAGAATTTGTTATCTACATAATTTTACAAGATATGAATTATTGAAAATTGTATCACTCGAATGCGATCATTGGTCTCCATTTCTTTAATCGCTCGTCGTGAAAAATTCCTATTTTTCCTCGTAAGTCCCTTTTCTCGAAACGTTTCGCATATATATATATATACATGCGGTTTAGTTCTTGGGTACGTGCGAACTTAAATGTTACGTGTTAAAAGGAAGAAAATAAAAATTCGTTCGTAAAAATATATCGTGCGTGAGACTCGTTGGAACGAGAGAGAGTGAGGGAGAGAAAAAGAGAGAGAGAGAGAGAGAGAGAGAGACAGAGAGAGAGAGAGAGGTACTTGCTAAATGAAAAAAATGTATATATGTATATATGTTGGAAAAAAGGTAGAGAAAAATGTGTGTCAGAGCTAGCGATTGAGGCTATATGAGAGCTCGACGAGAGGGAGAGAGAGAGAGAGAGAGAGAGAGCTCGTGTTAGAGCTCCGAGAGCCACTGGCAGTAGTACAAAGGCATGAATGAACGGACGTGTGAAAGGCGAAACGTGGTGTAGAGGTGGAGAGTGGATAAACCGTTGGAGTACGGAATATTTACTGCACCCTCTATCTATCTCGCTCTATCTCTCTCCTTCTCCTTCTCGGTCGTTCTACATACACCCTCGTATATATCTATAGTCAACAGATTTTATTCCATTTTTTTATTCATATTTTTTCTTTTTAATTTTTTACGGTTTCAAACGCACGCGTCGACTCCTACGTCCTTTTTTTCCTCCGCGAAAACTCGGCTCTTTCTTTTTTCTCTCTTTCCCCTTGCCACTCGGACAATCCGCGAATTTTTCACATACCGCGTGGACTTTTCCAGCCTTGAATTAATTTCGAGGAAAACAAAAGCAAAGGGACAAAAAAAAAACAACAAACTTGGATTCGTGACATTTTTGTTTTTGAATATTTAATCGCGCGGTTGGAAAATCAGGTGTTTCTTTTTATTTATTTTATTTTTTTCCGTAATAATCGCGTATAAATATAAATCCGTCGGT
The DNA here is from genome assembly GCA_030523005.1 of Tryphoninae sp. B BG-2022a. Lineage (NCBI taxonomy): Eukaryota > Metazoa > Arthropoda > Insecta > Hymenoptera > Ichneumonidae > Tryphoninae sp. B BG-2022a. The sequence goes on along the minus strand of JAPYZU010004182.1, from coordinate 4,999 downwards.
TTTACTAGCGTTTTATTCGCGTTAATTGAAACGTCGCGTGTCAAGACTCTCGAATGACTCGCGTACTCGTGCGATATCGTGCTCGAAGAAAACGAAAAAAAGAAGTAGAAAAATTATTAAAATCGTAACTCGATACGGAATAGTGAAGCGAAAAGAAGAGGAAATCGCGCGTTTGGGATGTTTTTCCGGACGAGAGAGTGGCGCGGAGAAGTTCTCTCGATGCTCCGAGTTCCATCGAGGAGGAAGAGGTCCTTGCGAGTCCTTCCCGAAGCCCGAAGAGGTAGCGCAGAGTTAGCCGCGAGAGTAAGTCCGGTGCGTGTGCACCAGGCGTCGAACGAATAGGACGCGTGAAAGAAACACTTTTGCTTCCGCGCTGCGTCATAGCCCGCTTCGAGGTTTGCGGAGATTTTTTTTTCTTTTTCACCGTTTTTTTTCATTTCTCACACTCCCGACGGTCTCTCAATCTCTCTCTCTCTCTCTCTCTCTCTCTTTCTCTCTCTCTCTCTCTATCTCTCTCTCTCTCTCTCTCTCTCTCTCTGCCACTGCGAAACGGGAGAGAGCCCCTGTATAGTCGTTAGAGCAGCTGCCCGGGCTCTTTAGCAAGGTAACACCATGATGGAGACGTGCGGTCTGACCGCTGCTAGAACTTACCACTACTTCCCACTTTTTCCACTAACACATACAAATTTATATCTATATGTACCTACATATATATGTGTTTATGTAGCACGGGTCGCGTCTGGGACGTAACAGAAAATTCTCGAGGCTGGCGCGCGAAAGGTAAAACGTGCGAATGGCTTCTCCCGAGGTGCTACGTCCATTTTTTTCTTCTCGTCTCGTCTTTTCTCACTCCGTTTTTTTCTTCTTTTCTTTTTTGCTTTTTTATCGCAATTTCTATTTTCGTTTGTCTTTTTTTCATCGTCGTTACTTTCGCGTCGAGCGACGTTGTTGGTTTCCTACCGACGGTTGAAAAATCTTTAGCCTCGCGCTGACTCGTTATTACGCGCGTCAAAGTGAACTATTGTCTACCCCGTACGGATACGTACCGCACGTCTCTTCGGTTAGGACATCGAGAATATCGAGTGAACGAGACGCTCTATGTATGCAAATGTACATCGCGCACATTTGTGGGACAATGGTCGCGCGGTTTTGTAAAGTTGACGGTGACGTCGGGGCGTCTTTTTTTTTCTTCCCTTTTGTTTTTGTTTTAAATATTTCTTCGCGTCGCGAAACTCTCGACCGTTGCTCGAATGTCCACGGGACTATCGTGGGAAAATGCTTACGAAAAATCTCGCGGTTTATCTTTTATTTTTGTAGCGAGTGAACTTTGTTTGTGGTCGACGATCGGTCGATTATGTAAAATGAACGAACGCGCTATTTTTAGTAACTTAGCGAAGATCTTCTTCCTTCTTTGTGTATTGTTACGAACTCATGGGGGAGAGGGGAAGTCATCTTACGACACTCTCGTTAAGCGACATCGCTTTCCTAATACGGCAAGAGAGCGACTAAAAATGAAAGAAAAACACGACGAGCCTCTCTATCTCGACCAAGCAACAGCTCATATCATCCTCTCTCGCGTGCGCATTTACCGGTTTTCGTGACCTGAAAATCTTTCCATGAAATATGCAGCTACGAGGTAAAAGCTTCTGCGATCCACCGTAACGCGGGAAAAGGCGAAGAGAGAAATTGGGGGACTCTCGCACAGGTACCTTGGGGAAAACCACCTGGTTCTTCCTGTATCATCAGAAAAAGCTTCCCTATGTAAGGCAAAGTGGCATCGTGTCCTGGTGGCCAAGTTTTCAAGTTATTCGAAAACAAAACAAAAAAATTAATCACCCGCCAAAAGACGAAAATTCATTATTTTCTTGTCTTGAAAATTTTCATTCGATCGATGGTTGAACGAAAAAGGAAGCAAACAGAGAGAAACATCAACGAACGAATAAAAGCACGGAGAAACAACAAGGGGTTGAAAACTAATTCCGGTCGCTATGTACGAGAACGGATTAACGGAAGATAATTCCCTTTCTCTGTCTCTCTCTCTCTCTCTCTCTCTCTCTCTCTCTCTCTCGGTTTCTCTGTCTTTCGTTGTTAGGTATCGCTGATTGGGAACTTTGGGTTGATACGAGAGAAGAGAGAGAGAGAGGGAGAGGAAACGGGGAAGGGAGAAGGTCCCCGTAGTATTAGTACACAGTAGACGTGAGCGAGCTCTCACGTTCCTATAGTTAACCGAAAACTTAAATATTCTACTCACGTACGGGCTATATATACACTATATCTCTCTCGGTGCACGCGTGTTTTCCACGAGGTATCTCTCGCTCTCCCGGAACGTTAGCTTTTCGTTTCACCACCCCTCACCTCTGCCCTCGTGCAGACGAAAGTTTACATCCCCCAAACGCCCTCTACATCCCTTCCCTCCGTCTCTCTGTTCAGTCTCTCGCGTGCCATTTTTATTTTATTTTTTATCCTCAACGATCCAGTTCATAATTACATGGCGTATTGCAGGAGGATATGACGTATCGTTGTCACGAATTATCCAACGGCTTTCATCGAGATTATCAATTGACGAAGAATCTTTTATCGAATCGTTTTTCTAGAGAAATTTTTTATCTGAATTTTGATGAAATAGGAACAATGGGTTTTTCAAGAATAAATTTGAATACAAACTTTCCAATAAAAATGGAAGATTTTTGTTATATTTCAATCAGCCCTTTTCCCTACGCGTTTTATCGGTTAAAATTGTTTTTTTCTTCTTTCAAATCATCAAACCCTCCGAGGTGTTTTCATCGTAGAATGTGGAACAATCTTTCCTTTTTCTTTCTTATCTTCGTCTCTTTTTCCTTTCTCATACAACTCAGCATGACTCGGAGGATATTTCCAACCCCGTTCGAGAGTGCAGTAGCCGTGCTCGATTCACGACCCTCCGGAGATTCCTCCGGACGTGTCCCTCTTCTTCATTTTCACTCCCTCCGTCGTTATGGTTCGAGGGTAAAACAGTCATCTCGTCCATCGAAACAGAAGGGAGGGGATGAAGAGAATAGGGGTGATTGTACGTATTCTTACACATCGCGCGTTTGAAAATAATTTAAATTAGGTCGCGATTGGTTTTCTCGTTTCTTTTCTCTTTCATTAATTTTATTTATGGATCGTCGAACAGTGAGTAAAAACAAAAAAAAAATAACGAAGAAAATAGATTGAAGGTTCGGGGGTTGTAGACGAGACGCGAAGAAATATCAATATTTTTCATTTTTCGCTCGTACGTTGCTATCAGGGTTGAAACTTCGTATATGTGTGATCGACCAAGCACTCGGAGGCAGTCGAGTATAGCGAGCGAGAGGTGAAGGGAGGAGGAGGCCCTTCGTTCTCCTTCGTTCCATTGTTAAGTAGATTTATACGATGCATACGATGACTGTCGGAAGTCCGATCTGGGCATATACTTAAACATGTACGGCGGTATTGTGAGAACGCGGAAGGGATGGTTCGTCTTTGCCGAAAAGCTTCTACCTCCCGATAAATCCCAGCATGGACTACAATACTCGAGGAAAAAAAAATCGAACGAAGATACATTTATTTCTCGCTCTACGATAAAAAATTTCATCCTCCCACTTCCCTCGTTCCATCGATAATCCCTGAAGTTTTTTGTTAATATTTCAAACACTCTACGATAATTTGAAAATAAAAAGATTGTATTTACTTTCCAGTTGGAAAATATACATGCTTTTTTTATTATTTTTTGTTGTAGAACTTCTTTCAATGCCCGAGAATTGTACAAAATTTATTCCACCGATGTTTTTTCCTTCCCAAAGTGGAAAAAATATTTCTTAAAATTTCTGGAAAAAGTATGGCGCGAGAGAAGAGCGGTGGATTTTCGAAATTCGCGTATTTTGTTTCTGTTGAAAAAAATAAAATGGAAATAACAAAAAAGGAAGGATAGTTCGAACCGAGTCGAGTAAAGAGTGAGTTTCTAGTTATAGGTATAGACGCTTCAAGGATCCACTAGGTAGTGGCACTACATGCCATTAGCTTCGTGCTTCCTCCCTCTCACCGGTTTCGCGTTTCGGGGTGTGTGCACTTTGGCCTTCGAGCCACTGGCCCCCGCGGCGTAGACGATCTTTTAATCCAAATTAATGCTTTTAGCGAAATTACCTAAAAGCTTGTAACGTCGAGCGTGTAGTCCGCGTGCCGACGCTCATCGGGCCTCCGCCAAGGGACGTTCTTTTATAGCGCATGTAGGATGGTAAGGGGATCGATACGGAAGCGCGGTTTATTCCGCTAGAGCCCACAGCAGGATAGAACAATTCGCGAACCTGTATTTATGCGACAAGTAATAACCTTGATAAAATCTGTGGGCCACAGGTGTCGCTGTACGATGATTCTTCAAGAACGCGAAAGAGAACCAAAGAATTGAAGGAAAAACGAAATTGCAAAAATTCTCGCGACAATTTCTTTTCCCGGATTTGCGTTATTTTCCAAAACGTTAATCAACGCTAATTAACAAATCCGGAAGTCGTTAACACGTGACAGTCGCTAACAAAAACCCGGCTTATTCCACGCTGTTTATTTTTGCGTTTAAGCGTTTAATCCGGCACGCGCGCATCTATGATTGCAAAAAAAGCAAAAAGAAATTTCTTTTTTTTTTTGTAAACGCAAAAAATATGAGTAACGGTACAACGTGGACACGCGAAGCTTGGAAATTCTGCGAGCGCGTGCGCGCTACGGAGCTCTCTATTCTTAGATTTTCTTGCTTACGGCTATAACGCTCGTTAATATACATATATATATGTATATATGTACGAAGGTTACGCATCACCTTGACTTTATATCGCGGTATGCCTCCCCCCTCCCCTCCCCCCCTCATGCCTTCGAGCTCTGGCCTACCCCATAAAAATATTTTACGCCAAGCTTGCTTTCATTCCTTTTTTTTTCTTTTCTTTTCTACTTTTTTTTTTATATCTCTTTCTTCCTCTTACTCTTTTTTTATACTGTAAAATAGATTTTTATA
>JAPYZU010004181.1:0-20736 GCA_030523005.1 Tryphoninae sp. B BG-2022a | reverse complement strand
TATGCGTTCGTATGTGCGCATGTGTACATAAATGTTGCAGATATATACGAATGTTCGATCGAAAGCGCACCCACTCGACGATTATTAAAGGGGAACATAACATCGTCTGACTATATCCCCGGTTTTCCTCCTCCTCACTCGTGCCCACGGCCAACAGTTGCCGTCCTCCGCGTACGTACTAGATATATGTATATATATATATATATATATATATATATATGGAATTTACGAGGGGAAGGAGATCGTTAAAAAAATGCTGTAAAACCAGCTTGAACGGAAAATACGAATGGTTCTTTATGTACTCGTGTTAATGAATGTTTGTTCTCACTTACACACCACTGAAATAAAAAGGATCGGTACATTTCGAACGAATCGACGATTATGGCTGGCGAAAATAATACGGATTTCATTCAATTCAATAACAATTCGTCGTAACTCAATTTGGTTCGAATTAAACATCTTCCGGTTCGTAGAATCGACTTTTTTTCTTTGTTTTTTTTTCTTTAGATAATCGAATATCCATTTCGGTATTCGTAATCGTTAAATCGGCTAGAAGAAAAAAGCACGATTATTTTATCGCTGCGCGAACAGTGATTTTTACGAGCTTGCGAATTTATTAGGAATGCGTATATTTATTGTTTCAATATTTTTTTTTGTTTCGACACGTTGACATTATTTGAAAAATTTGCGTCGAAGAATCACAATGATTTGTTTTTTTTACTGTGATCGGGAAAAGCTCGTTCGGCGCGAAAACAAAAGATGATGAATCGAACGAAAATCGGAGGTCGCAAAAATCCATGCACTTGAATGTCGAGTTGGAGCACTCTCGTATCTCAAGTTGAGATCGGCTTAATCATTTTTAACGAGAGCGGGCGCGGACCACTTTGGCGGTGCTTGAACGGTGATAGGTTTTAGTTTGGCGCGCCACTGCTGTGATTGTGCCGCGTTTCGCTCGTTTGTTCCCTACATCGCATCAAAAAACTCGCTAATCGATCGGAATGACTTTATCTCTCTCTCTCCACCCCCTCCCCCTCCCTCCCCCAGAGGGGAGGAGGACAGAGTAGGTACTTGGAAGCTTCCATCGGTCTCAAGTATCTACATACATGTACATATATCACGGAATTCCATTCCTATTTATCTTTCGAACGGCGCGATAACAAAAATAAATAAACGGTTTTATCATAACGATGAAAATTCCAGGATGGCACGATCTCGTCAGATTCGCAACGTACAGATATTTCACACTACTGAAATATTGCATACCTAAACCAAGTACCCCGCATTGTTAATTGTTACGCATAATGGAAATACCGCACGGTCCGAAATTCATTGGATATTTCAAAAACTTACAGTGTCCACACTCTGGCTCGATCCAGGCAACAAGAGTCAAAGGTTATAAGCACGATCACAAATCGATGTTTATTTTCTATGTAACGCTCAAAAAACATCAAATATATGTATACACACTGAAACTGCTTTTAGTATAGATCTATTAACAGGTTTTCCCATGACGGTCACGAGGAGAGCATCGAGTAGCATGCAGTATGACAAGGTATGTGTAAAATATGTTTTTGTACATTTTACTTATTGTATGCCAAAGTATTTTTGAATATAATAGAACTAAACAGTTTTTGAACGTCAATTCTGAATTTTTCTACACTATGGAAGGATTAACACTTTACTGAAATTCATGCGTTTGTATTATTGGAACAGTGACTAATTAAAATCCGATTAATGCAAAAAAAACTAATTATTACTGAAATTATAATTGTTAAAGTAATTATATGTTTTTTCCATGATTTGATTATCCACTTATCGATGTTTTTTGTACATTTTTTTATCGTATGCCAAAGTATTTTTGAATATATAAACAAACTTAACAGTTTTTGAATGACAGTTCTTAATTTTTCTACACTATAAAAGCGTTAAGACGTTACTGAACTTCGTGCGTTTGTATTCGATTAACGCAGAAAATACTGATTAATACCGAAATTATAATCGTTAAAGTAATTATATGTTTTTGTCATAATTTGATTATCCACTTATCGATGTTTTTGTACATTTTTTTATTGTATGCCAAAGGATTTTTGAATATATAAACAAACTTAACAGTTTTTGATCGACAATTCTTAATTTTTCTACGCTATAAAAGAATTAACACGTTACTGAAATTCATGCGTTTATATCATTGGAACAGTGACTAATTAATACCGAAATTATAATCGTTAAAGTAATTATATGTTTTTGTCATAATTTGATTATCCACTTATCGATGTTTTTTGTACATTTTTTTATCGTATGCCAAAGTATTTTTGAATATATAAACAAACTTAACAGTTTTTGAACTACAATTCTTAGTTTTTCTACACTATGGAAGGATTAACGCGTTACTGAAATTCATGCATTTGTATTATTGAAACAGTGACTAATTAAAAATCGATTAATGCAGAAAATACTGATTAATACCGAAATTATAATCGTTAAAGTAATTATATGTTTTTGTCATGATTTGATTATCCACTTATCGATGTATTTTGTACATTTTTTTATTCTATGCCAAAGTATTTTTGAGCATAACAAAACTTAACAGTTTTTGAACGACAATTCTTAATTTTTCTACACTATGGAAGGGTTAACACGTTATTGAAATTCATGTGTTTGTATTATTGGAACAGTGACTAATTAAAATCTGATTAACACAGACAAAACTGATTAACGCCGAAATTATAATTATTAAGGTAATTAGATATTTTTGTCACAATTTGATTACCCACTTATCGGTGAAAAATTCCATGTTTGCCTAACGGTATCCAGTCAACGCGTAAACTGTCGATCGACATTGGAATCAAGGCGGTGGCTGTATGTTTATTTAATTAACAGGAAGTCAGGTCCTTGGGTGGAATTTTAAAGATCTTTTACGTATAAACGCAATACGGTTATGAGTTTTCTCTCGAATAATAGATTATCACGAAACACATCTACGCGGAAATCGTGTATAAATATACGCAAACGCGTGTGGGTGGAGCTAGTGGTACAATCAAAGTTTCAGAGTTCATAAGACCAACTTGTACGGGTCGAAAAATACGTTGGGGCACAACGCTGAATACGTGCTAACAAATTTAAATATCTCGCTCTTTTGAACGGGGGCATAATTTCCGCGAATTTCTCTCCTTTTCCTAACCCCTCTCCCCCTGCCCGAAACTTTGCTAATTTAATTCGCAAAGAATGTCGAACGATTTGCTAACGCCGACGCGATGAACGTTCCGGCTGCTGGCGAGCGAATAAGTACGAGAGAAGGGAAAAGAGTCGAAGATAAGGCCACGCTCTCGAGTTGGGGTAGAAGCGGTAGTATTGGGAAATAAAGTTTTGTTCGTTTAATAATAGCGACTAATTGCAAAGCAACGTATATACGCATTGCTGGATTATAGGCAAAGGAGAAAAAGGGGTTGAAGGGGGTGAAAAGTCTATTCGCGGACGGTGGAGTCCTGGTACGAGAGCATACTCCTATATAGAATTCGATCGGAAAATAACGATCACTGCTAAGCTTAACCCCCCTCCCCAAACCCCCATCCAACCCTCGAAACTGCAATATTCCATTTTTTTTATTTCATTTTATCACTTTTTACTTTTTTTTTCATTTGATCAATCTGACATTTAAAAAATATAACGCACGACGATGTACATTTTGGTTCACAGAATCCGCACATGGTCACACGATGCTGCCAGATTGCACCGACAGATTCGACTAGGAATAATTTTTCATTTCATTACAGGCGGTTTTATTATTTTATTTCGTTTTTGTAATTCATTTTTTCACTTTTTTTGTGCTAAACGTTCGAGTTCCCACATTTATACGTCTGGCTCATAAGAACGTCGAATGTACGAGCGACAGCTTGCACCATCGATTTCTAAAATTAAGCTCGACGTGGAAAGTAGAGGAAAAAAAGCTCTGGATCGAGTCGCTTGCGACCAGCCAACCGACGGATCATTACTGTATAGCGGATTCTTCCACGGGCCCTGGGCTCGACTGCTGGAATGATTTGTCCTGGGAATTAGTAATTAAAATTCGATTTTATATACTGCGTTGAGTATTGGAACATACGTATGTAAAAATGGGGCAGAGTGAATGTAAAGTCACAGAAGTGTGAGTTTGCGCACGACTTTTGCGTAGGCGAAAGGTTTGCGCTCTCTCTCTCTCTCTCTCTCTCTCTCTCTCTCTCTCTCTCTCTCTCTCTCTTCCCCTTTCGCTGTTATTTTGCACTACGAGAACGATCCTACGAGTGCGATCGAGTTCGCATCGACTTTTCGCGTTCGAGTTGGCAGTTACAAGTTCGCAATTAAAGCTCGTTCTCGATCTCACTTGACTGGCACCGGATTCAATTCGATTTCGGCCTTTGGCGAAACATTCGACAGAAGCAAAAGGAAACGAAAAAGCTGCTTACATGAATTTGATCCAGTTGCGCAAACCTTGTGACAAAATGTAATAATTAATGGAAATAGTAAAACATGGAAATATGTATATTAAATTAAAACGTTATTTATTTATTCGCGGTATTTTAATTACCGCGTGTGAATAAAAAACCGGCCGACGCGTGAGAGACTCTCGAGGCAAATTCAACGCGATGTTACAATTTTTTTCAATTAAAAAAAAACGGTGAGATCGTTGCAGAGTGCGCAAAAAGTGGAAATGTACATGAGCTCAAAGAATGCGAATGCTACCAAACGTGGAGAGAGAGATAGAGAGAAAGAAAGACTAGAGGGTGTACGCGTCGTGTCATTTTGGATATCTAGGTTGCCCATTAAAATTTATGAAGAGGCCTTTCTCGTGTCTCATTTCTTCGGGGCTAATTTGAAACTTTTTCCAACTTGGCAATCCTGAAAAAGTTGAAGTTTTCCGCGGGGCACGGGACATCCAACCGAGTGAGAGACAGCGAGAGAGGGAGAGAGAAAGACGCATCTTCGTCGAGCACCTAAGAGAAAGTCCGCATTCGCGGCAGGTTGCCCTGCGTAAACTCTTCTACGAGTGAGCACTTACCTCGCGCGTACCTCATTTTCTTTTCCGCGAAAAGAGATTTCAAAACTGAAAAATATTTTTTAACAAAAATGAGGAAAGAAGAAAAAATATACGAAGAAAAAAGCGTATAGATGAGGGCCGAGGACGCGCCTTATTTAATTTGCGGAAACATATACGAGCCCTAGCAGCATCCAACGAAGAGGAAAACTTGTGAATTTTGCTAAGAGACTCGAAGGAAACGAGGGAAGTATGCTAGGTTGAAGAAGAAAAACATATATATACGCTTTTCACCTTGAGAATGTAGCATATAATACCGGAAGTCATCGTGAAAGTCGACGGGGAACCATCTGGCGTTAGTGCACTTTTCGTATTTTTGCAAGGTGAATCCCGTTAGCATGCATATTCGTATACATCGTACACTGTGATGCCGGTAAGGCCAGCACCAGTAACGTAAAAAAAAGGAAGCGAAGCTAAGGAAACAACCTCCCCAAATTAGCATACTCCTTGAACACCATGGAAAGAAATATCGTTGTCACGACTTGATTATATCACATAAAAAATTCAACAGTATCAGGTGTCATCCAACTATTGGACGACCGACTTGGTCATAACTCGGTCTATGTATTCCCGATCTAGCATCCACGTTCTTTTCCATACTTCCATGCAAATACGTATGGACAAACGTTCTCGTCCAATATTCGAGTGAAGACTGGTTGTAGCGTACGTAGGGTTGACGATGCAGGACTAGGGCGAAAGGTCGAATGGGGAACGAAGGGTTGGATGAACCTGGATTAGCGGTGAGGTGGTTGAACGATGCACAGGGCGCATAAACGAATCCATAAAGGGGACCGTAGCGGGAAGTCAGGAAATGTGTCACCTCCTGCGGAGATCCGCAAGGTTTGTCGTCCTGCAGCGAGACACTTGCAGCAGGAGGCACGGTACTCTTCGAACCAGAACTTGCAGTATAAAACTATCGCTCAACTTCGCTTCGTAGCGTGGAGTTTGGCTCACTGTTGTGACTACCTACGTACGTATATACATATGTATACAATAGAGATATAGAGAGAAGGCAAAGGAAACCAAGGAGAATGAGGAGAATGAGAGGAGTATGGAAGAGAAGAGTGGTAGTCGATGGGTACAGAGGGTTGGGTTATGCTATATAGGGCTAAGGGAAGCTGTGGAGTGCGGCTGGCTGAGCTGCTCTGGACGCGGTCAGACCCCGCGGTCACTACGCTCGTCTGGTTACCATCTATATGTCTTTTACGTATATATGCATATATGTGTGCGTGTGTCGTTCTTACTGTGCTGCCGTCGCCACTATTCTCGACTATGCTAACCCGCGCTCTCCCGCGCCCCCCGCTCCCTCTCTGTCTCTCTCTCTCTCTCTCTCCCTCTCTCTCTCTCTCTCTCTCTCTCTCTCTCTCTCTCTCTCTCTCTCTCTCTCTCTCTCTCTCTCTTTCTATCTCTTTCTCTTTCTCTCATTCACTTTCTATCTAGCAATTCCCCTTTCTCTCTCGATTCGTCTATCGACAAAATCGAATGTTTCCACACCGTGAATTACGGGACACACATGCGCGCATCAACCCGAGCGAAAACCATTTCCGCGTCTGCCTAATGCAATCAACCGCCCACAGTTGCTATCGTTTTTATTGTTTTTTTTTGTTCGTTCGTTTTTCTTTTTTTTCGATTTGTTATCTTCTTTTTATCCGGTTTTGTTCGGCCGATAAACGCAGACAAAGGAATTTGACGCTGAAGCGTTTTATATCGAGAATGTTTCTTTTTTTCTTGCGTTGTTGTTTTTTTTGTTCGTTCGTGGCGCAGATTCGAGAGAAGTTGATTACCCGAGAGAAAAGAATACTCCGCGGACTACGAAGCTTCCTGTGGATAGAAGAAATAGTCGCGTTATCCATTATTCGTTCATGCTCGAGTTCTCTTGTACCCTCTCACCCAGACACACACACACACAAACTAGCACATGCACAGAACTCAACCTTCCTTTTTTCTATCTTTCGTGATTGCATTTTTTCATCTTGGAAGTTGATTGAAAAGTAATAAACGAAATCTATGAACGACCAACGCACCCTCGCTGTCTCTTCTTTGCTGTGATACTCTAGCTCCGAGAATTCAACTCCAATGGATTTTTTTTTCAAGCTATACAGGCAAACGCGAAGGAGCGATACAACGCTCGATCCTCTCACTGCCGGTGCTTGAGATCTTTTACCTGGAAAATTGAACTCCCGCGCCGCGCTTGATTTCCCATAACGTCGTCGCCCAGATCAACCCACCCCTATCCCTTTTGTCTCAATGCACATCAGAAGGAAACGAGTTGTGCGATTTCGTTTCTGCGAATCGACGAAATTTACGAGCCTACGACTATTCGATATCCCCCAAGGTGCGTATTCACCCCTGATTGAAACCATCCTTATAAGATTTGATCGAAATTCCATCATGATTATTCACGGTCTCAATTTGCACGGCGTATATTAACGACACTTCTCGAATAATTTCATAGCCAAATCATGTTTGTATTCAAATTTTAAAAATGTCCGGGGAGACGTAAAAACTACGCTGTAAAAAGAATTCCTCAAAAAAAACTTCCAAGAACCACTACCACAGTACGTCACGTAAGGAGGGACGAGAGTTTCCGTGCGATTCCATCGTTAGAACATTTGAGAGATGTTCACCGGACATCTTGGCCTGATACCGTTAGACCCCTTCGCCCGTTCGTACATTTTTAAGGGATGCCCCGGAGGTCCTGTGGAAGCGGAAAGCACACTGCGCCTATACGACCCCGTCGTAGCGGGAGTTGAACTGGATGCATGTATATATCGAAGTGCCTTCATCCTTCTCTGAAGCGTCGAGAATATCTCCCGGGGCTACCGCGTGACCCGAACCCTAGTACTGACTACCCGTGGAGAGAGAGAGGGAGAGAGACGCGGAATGAGAGGAAGATAGTGAGAGAGAGAGCGAGAGAGAGAGAGAGAGAGAGAGAGAGAGAGAGAGAGAGAGAGAGAGAGAGGAAGAGATAGACGATAGACAAACTCTCCAAGGAGAACTCTCCGCTGGCCAGAGAGCATCGTCGCCCTCGAGGCATCAACCGACCTCGCTGTAGAATTTATAAACGAACCCAGGGAGAGAAGGAGGCCTATGGTCTGGGTTATATTAACGTCGCGGTTGCACAGAATTTATTCAAGTTACGAGCAACTTGGACAGATAGCATGCCCGAGTCAAGCTTGGACGCGCTTCGCGACTACGACCTACCAGCCCTCCCTTTGACCCCGCACTTGGTCCGCGCGCGACCCTCTCCCAACAAAGTTGTTCCGTTCGAGCTTTTGCCCGCATTTGCCCTAAACTAAACGCGTTATCCGGACATTCGGTAACATTCTGCTGGCTCGAACATATATATGCATATGTATAAAATGTACGAACAATAGAGAGAACGGTAGGAAACAGAGGGTACGGAGTGAGTTTCGCGTCAACATGAAGCAATAGTCTAGACCGGTCGCGCATGCAAATAACATGTATAGAGAAAATACCGAATGATCCAACCGCTGGCCGATCGCTGCAGTGACCCACGAACGCTTTTCTTTTTTGTTTTTGTTTTGTTAACAATGGCCGGTGAAATGGTCAACGAGAAAAAATATTGGATATGCGATGTTGAATCAAACTCCGGATAAAAAACCATTTCGCCCTTCCGGGAAGTCCGGTTTTTCAAGATATCTTTCATTTTTAAAAGACTGTTTGATTAAAACAATATTTCTGGCAAAAAAAATGTATCCCGCTTTTACAAATAGCCGTTTAAAAGCGTTTGTTGGTGATATATGTTTTTAAAAAACAATATTTTCATCGTTTCGTTCGTATAAGGATCATTTTCCTGGAAGGATGAAAAGCACGGTGGTCGAGCAAAGTGCTACCTACGTATAAGATCAGAGTGGTCACGGCAAACATATAGTTATGGTTGGATCTATAATACAACACTGCTCTGTATATGTATATTATTTTCCCTCTGTGGACGTAGAAGCATCGAGCTTATAAGAGAGAAGGAAAGAGGAGTAAAAAGTGTGAGAGGTCCTGAGCACGGTCACGTAGCGTCCGTAGAAATGATCAGGAATCCGCATCGACGAGAGGGATATCGGAACTCAGAAAAGGAATAACAGTGCATGAGGAAGCCCGAGCACGTAGGTTCAGTTTGCCAGGCAGGACATCCCGTCGTCCAGTGAGGAATCTACGGGAAATCTTATGTGTGTCCAGCAACGAGACGTTCGAGAGAGAAGGAGGCAAGCCTCGAAATGGCTTCAAGGCACTCCTCTTCCTTCTTCACATATCCCTCGACTCTCCGTTTTCCTCCTTCTTTTCTCCACCTCCATCTTGGACAGCTCGCATGACTCCAAGGCCGCCGTCTGAATACTGATCGCTATCTAGGGGTACCTACCCTATATGTAGCGAAGAACACGAGCGAGAGAGCGAGAAAGTTGCCGATCTGTGTCCCTTTGTAAAATCAGTAGCGACTCTTCCTGCCATTTTCATTGGGCCAAGAGAGCTCTCTCGGCTTTTCTCGGCGAGCGTTACACGAAGCACTCCCGATTCCGCCTCGTCGCACCCTTAAATTTTACGGCAGATCAAAGTACACCAGCTCTCTCTTTCTTCCTTCCTCGCTTTATCGAAATAAGCTAAAGCGCCTTTCCCTCTTTCAACCTTACTCTGTGCATTTTTGCCGTCAGAGTCTAGTGGGCCCACTCGCCAAGATCAAACTCGATCGAGTATATTGACAACGAATACTTTTCTATCTCGTCGCTAGTAAACCACCGTGCATATTTCGAGTGACTTTTGAACGCATCGAGTTTTGTTAACCTACCTGCCCTCGTAGCCTTTCAATTTACGCATTCGTTCGAAGCGCGTTAATGTTGAAGTGAGACAATTTGGTGACGGGAGTCGTGGCAATCGTACAATTTACAGCTGCAAATTGTAGTCAAACTTTCACGTAACGCGATTTATTCGACAAGGCTCGTACTTAGAGACGACGATTTTTTTACTTGTAAGATTTTCTAAGGGTTAACTCATCTCAACTCCTCGTTTCTGTCGCTTCTTCTCTCTCTCTCTCTCCTACACTTATTGCTCCTCCGTCTTTCTCGTCCCGAAGCCTCTACAAATTACATTTCATTTCTCTTCATTTGTGATGGTAACTTCGTAGAGCTTAACTTCACTACGTTGTTCGTGGAGAAGCGCGGCGGGATGTGTTGCTGAGCTGGCGCCTAACTTTTGAACTCCTGAGATCTTTCCCTCTCCCTTCCTCGCATTTCTTTCCTTCGCTCGCTGTTAGCAAAGAAAGGCGCTGCCGGAACGCGGAATATACCAAGTCATTAGACAAGATGGGGAAGTAACTTATAGCGATGGATCCGTGAAGCGTCTGCTCGACGTCGATAAAATATTATCTTTTACCATCTTTAACTGCTGGAATTGCGTCGATAGAAGCCTCGGCCGTGCGCGAGAACTTTCGTTCGTCCCGCCGATAGTTTTCCCAATCGTTCGTTCTCCTCATTTTCCCGTCCTTCCCGTGTACGCCAACGGAACCCTCGATTATCCGTAACGATAAAGTTTTACAACGATCCTCTCTAGCTCGAAGATTTCTTTGACAGAGGTTTACTTTGTCGGCATAATCGCCGATCGATCAGACTTGTAAAACAAACAGAAAAAAAAGCCATACGGTTGACAGAGGGACGCGATAATATCGGGACTCGTTCGGGTGGGTTGCCCGTGAAAATATGCCTGGAACATCCTTCGTTTTGATGTCGGCTTGATTTCCATCTTACTCAACGTTTGAAAATCATATCCAAGAAATTGCGCAAAATTTACCTAAATTGAATAAACTATGCACCCTGAAACAAGGATTTGTCCGAAAATATTAATAAGCCACCCTTATTAAGGAGTGGATGTTTTCCTTTCCTTGCGGGAACACGGAGAAGAAAGTATGACAAACAAAGGATGTACCTACATCGAGTACGATTGGACCCGGAAATCAGACGGAGCAACTCATCGGCTAAAATGTGCGGGAGTTGGCACCGTTCAAGAAGTTTGCCTCTCGTCTGTCTCACGGAGCCCTCCAACCCCTGAAGTATAGGGGTTGATACACGCGTCCGGTTCCCCGCTCACGGCTCGCAATTCATCCGAGCAGGAGCGCATATAAAGTAGCTGCGAAAGAGGGAGTTTGCACGCGCCGCGAGACTTTTCAAACTGCGTACCTATCTATTGATATTAAAGACACGAGCGGTCTCTCACCTTCCTCGAGATCTCCAAGAGCTCCCGGGAGCGACATAAAGGAGAAATTATACAAACTGAATGGTGGATTCGTCGCAGACGGAGAAACCGAGGACGTAACGACCGGTGTGTCTGGTCGTCCCGAATCGCACTCGGCCTAACTACTTTCTTTCTTTTTTATTTTCTCTACTCATTTCGATTAAGAACAAGATTTTTCTTCAAGTAGAAAGTAACTACCTTCGTGACTACTTTTGTTTTCGTATTTCACTGATTTCGGCTGAAAGCAAAGAGAATCTCTTTGAGTAGAACATTTCACCAGATACACTGAAAAAACTGGATGTGCGAAAGCATGAAATTTTGGACCAAGCACATGTGCGATCGGGGTTCGAATTCCTCACTAGCATGGACCGGAGGACCGCTAGCCAGGACGAGGTGGGTCAAGAGTCTACCGTACTCCAAAGGCCTGGAACGATGGGGTTACTGGAAGAAGTTGGAGAAGAGAGCAAGCGGTTTCAGAGTACTGATTTCTCAAACCTAGGTCACGCGCCAGTCGACGGCTAACGAAGAGATTCCTTTGAGACATCACATATCAAAGAGAGAAGCTTTAACCAGTCCACGTTCCAGCGCACTACCACAGCCGGTTGTTGGCGCGGTTACAGGACGATTTGAACTTTATATTCTCTTTATGTATATATAGAGATACCTACGTTATACGATGGGTACGGCTTATAAAGGGTTGACAAAACCGTGAGTACACGAACGTTGTGAACGTTCCCCCGAGACTCGTCTGACGATTATCAGAATTATCATAATTTGGAGGTTGGGAGGAAGGACAAAAGAGAGTCATTTGTGGAGGAACGAAAATTCGATACGCTTTACGGCATCGAACATCCAAAATGGTGATCACCGTTTGAGACTTCAAGTCGAAAAATGAAAATTTGTATTTTGCTGGAAAATACTTTCTAAGGAGGGGGCGTGATCGAAAGTTTTTCATAAAACCGAGAATATTACATTCTTATTCCCGATTTGTCACAATTTAGCGATCGAAAATTGTAAAAAGTCACTTTTTTTGCCATTTTCACTGTTAAACTGCGATAATCCGAGAATAAAAAGGTAAAATTCGTGTTAATATGAGAAATTTTTGATTCCCCTATGATTCTACAAAGTCCTTTTAGACTAAAATAATTTCGACTTATTGAAAGTGTCGAAACTCCCAAGTGGTCATTCACATTCGAGAATTTTAATACGTCGAAAAAATTTAAAAAAAAGATAAGAATGTGTCCAAAAAGAGTTTATAAGAATGTTTCAACGTCAGAAATTTCCGAAACAAGAAGAATATTACATTGCTATTTCTATTTTCTTGCAATTCATCGATAAAATGATGGAAAAACGTAAAAATTTACGTTTTTCAACTTTTAATCGGCAGGGTGCGGGCAAATGAAAACTTTTGCCTTTGTGTCAGGGTCAATTATCACCATGTGTATGTCACCAGGACTGTCTCACCGGCGACAGATTTATGCGAATAGACGCAAAACCGGGTTACGAACGTGGTGGGATCGAGGGCGCGAGGGAGTTTCGACTCTTCGACATAGCACACACTGGCAACTCAGGAGCAGCAAATTATAGGAGGCGGGTTGAACGGGATTCTCCTAACTTTCCGACACTTTGTCACTTCTCTCGCTGTCTTCCTCGCTCCTAATATTCTCTATCTGTCCCTTCTTCTCTCTCTCTCTCTCTCTCTCTCTCTTTCTCTCTTTCTCGCTCTCCCTCTTTCTTTGCGTACCATTACCCTCGGCCGAGTAACAACGCGGTGACTTTTGATGGATGAGCGGTAAATACACGCACAACACACTATATTGTCGATACGTTTTTAATGCAAATTACGTTACCTACGGTGAGAAGTGAGAAGAGAATATAATTGAGGGTGAAAATCTGGGAGAAGCTTTTAGAAATTCCTGATATAATGAAACAACCTTATCACACTTTGGGTCGACTTCGATGGCGATAAGGGTGAGAACATATACTTCCAAATGCCTCACTATAATCCCTCAAATCTATTAATTCGATTAAAAACAAACGTATAAATATATCGTTGAAAGATAATTAACGTGTACTAATTACAAAATATTTTCCTTAATTGAATATTATACGTTTATCTCAGAACCCTCAGCCTTGTCCAAATAAATGTCCTTGGATTCAAAGTGACCCAACGATTACAAAAAAAAATCTTTTCTCGGCATCAATATTCTACACAAACAATGCGCCATTGATCAAACAATTTCCATTAACAATTTATTCTTAAAATTCCATTTCGTCAAATTGAATAAGTGAATGCAAGGTATCAAGTTGGAATCTTTTAAACACTCAAGTAACAAGATCAATTTGACCCAAGTGTCATGTACACGTCATTGTTACGAAACTATAGTTTCGTAACAAGGGACATTGTACAAGCACCAGCGATGCTAAACCGCGAATGGCATTGACGCGTTGCGCAATGTCCATTAAATTTCGAGACATACTCGGATAGCTTGGTGTAGATAATAGAATGAAATTATATCATCATTAACACGCAGAACGGATGATAATAACTGATGATCACAGTACCTGGTAAGATAAGGCTGATGCGACGGAGAGACTCGCGTAGAACCATTCTATCTTGCTCTTCGTGTCCCGTGGATGAAGCGAACTCGTGAGAACTTCGACCAAGTTCCTACAAAGATCATCCAACCTCCATAGTAATGCTGTACATGTATGTCCCCCTGACACATCTCTTACAAAGTAGAAGGCTTATCTTATCTACCCCTCGCGCACTTGTCACCTTCAACTCTCTTACATAACATTCTCGAGTACTTTATTCCTGCGAAAGAGCTCACCCGTTCTCTCCAGAGAAGGGCGAAAGACGATTCTTCACCGACAGAGAAGCTCATCATCAAACGTTTATTCGCAACTCCTCGCAACCTTACGTCCCGTCGCCAATCGCGAGTTTTGCAACGAGATGCGCGAGTTGCGAAATTTTATTTTCATAATAAATTTATCAAATGACATTTACGACCTCTGCAATAAATTCCAATGCAATTTGCTCTTTTTACGTGCTCTCGTGGCGTTATGCATTTTTCCATACATTAGGATTGTTGTTGCACGCTTATTTTTTAAAAGCGTCTTCCGAAGATCTTACGACGACAATGATGATGAAAAATACTGGATTGTAAAACGAGATTCTCTTTAAGGTTCTATATCCGACTGACCTACTTTCGGTTCTTGAGCATAAACGAGGAACGGGACAAAAGACTACGACACTCAAGCTTGAGGACCCTTCGAAGAAGCCACATACATTACATTTCCATGAAAGGACAATGCCCCGTCTTTCCCTTTCTTTATGCGCCGGGCATCACCTGTTAGCAAAACTGGCCATAAACTTTGGGTTAACGTGATCGTACATTTGCCAATCTCGGCACGCCCGCGCACTTACCCAATATAGCAAACTCCTCGAATTTGTTAGATACAAATACACGCAGTCGTGTCATAAAGTATAAGACGATGGTGTAAAGAGCAGTTGTTTATTTTGTATGAAAGCGAACGTACCAAAAAGTTGTGGCGTTATTTAATAGACAAAAATTTTGGGGACGAAATTTAAAGAATGTTATTGTTGCCATCGCGCATGGACAATCGTGATTCTATTTTGGAAATAAAAATAAATGGAAATACATTTTGGAAATAATAAAAAATGAAAAATTGAAAATAAACAAATTTATCGAGAACGTTTATACGTTTCTTTGTGAAATATTTTCGATATAAACGAGCACTTAAGATCATTAATAACTAACACTTGAAAATTTACTTAAAAAGGTTCGACATGTTTCAGAGTCAAAAAATGCATTTTTTGAATTTTTTCCCCGAAAGTACATGTCTTTCTTGATATGTCGTTCAAATTTCATGAAATTTTAAGCAGTGGAAGTATGTTAAATAATTTGTTTAAGTTAGCGTTTGAATTCATTAGAAATTGAAACTTTTTTTTAAAAATCATGGCTCCTAAAAAGTTGTTTTTCCACCTGCAATGTACCTTTTCTCGAAATCTACTCATCATATCGGTATATTTCTTTGTTTGACGTAACAAGTACATTCAAAGGAAGGATGTGCCCAGACATTTATTTGAAAAATGATTTAGACCCAAGAAAAATATATTCGAAGATAAAAAAACGTGGTAAAAGATTTTTCCAAAATTTCAAAACGCTGTCACAAATCTCTGCAACAAAATTTCGGAAAAATGTTTCGATACATTGTTTATAACACTCTAATATACACGCACAATAAAAATGGTCAAAATCGGACGTACAGTTCCTGAGAAAAGATACATAGAAAATAGGCTTTTTTCGAACCAATATTTTCGAAGTTCAACTAGTCCCAAAATTATTCTATTTCAAATATCCTCTAAACCCCTACATAGAATTATTAATCAAATCTTTCTGAATTAAACCAAAAAAGAATCGTCAAAAAATGTTGAATAGTTTAAAAAAAATCTTAATTTGAAGCAAAGAAGATTAAAAATAGGTTTCCAAATATTTCGAACCTCCTTAATTAATCGCTTCCCCAACGCTCGATCCACCCTTCGAAATATCGACACGCTGAATCATTCAATTCCTGCTAATTTCGGTAGTGCGCGTGCCACCCGAGCATGCACGGGCGTATGGCGCGCAATTCAAATTTCTATTTCCTCAATCACATAAAGAAAGTGCGATGCAATAGACCATCGAGATTGTCTAAAAGATGGCACGATCCTGTTTTGAAATACACACAAACACACATATACGCATGCGCGCACAATCACGAAGAGCAATTCGCAAAGCGAGACATATAGTGACATCAGATTTAATTTCGATATGAAAAGAAGGTCTCGGCGTCGGTGCTCGCTCCAACGCGAGTACGTCTTTTTCGAATTTATCGGATCTAGTTTGTCAGTTATAAAAATAAATTGGCATACCATTTTTCTCGCGAAACATAGGGTCGTGGAATACCTTACTTTATAAAAGGAAATGAATCTGAAAAAAATATATTATACGCGATATATATCTTCATTGAGACCGCGATATCGAACGAAGTGAGAATATTTGTCTCGTGAAATGTCTATTACGATGAAACTTCAAGATCGGCAGGGCAATTAAACATCGTAAATATATATAAATCGTGGAAAAAATATCACGTTTTTTCCAATAGAAATTGCAATTTTATACATCTCCACGAATGTTTCAAACCACAACTCGTTTTCTTCATTTCTCGGCATTATCTTTCCCGTCTAGGATGCATGCGGCATTGAGAATACCACGCGGAAAAACAAGGGCGATGTCATATTTCCTTTCTTTACCTATAATATGCTACTGAGAAGAAAAACGCAAGAAAAAAAAAGAAAAGCGGCAACGCAATTTGCGATGCGAGATTGAATTTCTCGCGTTGGTATATCGAGCTTTCGCGTCACCGAGAACGAAGGCTGAAGTATCGAGAGACAGGAACTCGAAAGAGTATTTCTAGTTGATGAAAAGAGACGATGGTTCGTTGTCGAGGGATATATAAATCCGGCGAAAATCACGCGAAAACGAGCGCGGGCGAAGAGAATAGGGGGATAAAAGGGTGAAGGAAAAGCGTCTATAAATTGCGCGCCACCACTACCACCAGGGGGCAGCATCGTCTCGGAAAAAGCGTTTAATTCCGACCACGTATATTTCCCACGGGATCTCCCGATACTTTGTTCCATGCTTGAGAATCGATTGAATCATCCGCGAGACAGAAATCGGACGGGGAGGATCGATAAATTTGCAGACTCGAGGCTCGAGATGAAGAGAGAAAGAGGCGAGAGACTTTTCACGAAAGTGGAATATTATTATTTGATTTTACGAGCAAAACCCGAGAGGCGTATAATTCCTAATGAATCTGTCAAGCGGTGTTTGGACTTTGTCAGCTAATTGCAGAGCCGGCAGAGAGGCGTATCTATATATACGTATATATTGCATCAGGGTAGAAATAATTTTAGCGCTAGGGAAGGCGGACAGTGAACGGTGTAGTTATTCAGCAATTAGAGGACCGAAACGTGACACGAAGCGTGATATACCACCGACGTAGACATCAAACGATGTCTATGACAACACGCTAGAATTAATTATATTCAGTTGTTGCCTAGAAGCAGATTAATCAAAACGTTCGTTAAGCGCGGGAACGGACACTCGACCGTGCATTCGGTAATGTTTCAAAGCGCACCGGTGATGGAATGTGAATTTAAAAAATTTTGATCATACTTATCAATTTTTTCTTAAAATTGGCTTTATAAGAAAGAAAATTCAATACTGTATCAAAGTCAATTAATCGGCCGAATGGCAAAAAAAGGACGAGTGAATCTGTGCGAAAGATGCGTTGGCTAACGGCAATTGAATTATTTTTTCGCTCGCAGAGGGAAATCGTATGTTTTTATGCAAGCCGGTTCAAGTGACGAAGGAGAAGGGTAGGAGAGAGTGAGAGAGAGAGAGAGATAGAGAGAAAGAGACAAAGAAAGAGAGAGAGAGAGAGAAAGAGCGCGGACAAAGTCGCGAAGGGGTGAGAGTTTGGGGTGCCGCGGAGCTTTCTGGTGGTGCCAGTTAAAGTGGGACGTTTCACAATGCGGATGGCTACTTAACGTCGAGTGATCCTTGAAACGTGAAAGTAGAGAGGGAAAACATTGTTAATTTCCCTTGCAAATTTGAGTGTCTCTCTCGTCCTCTCTCATCTCCTTGAAACTACCTCCTTCTCCCCAAGCTCCTCCTCCTTCTCCTCCTCCTCCTACTCCACATCCTTTACCATCACCTTATTTTTTTCCAGCTCTTCTCATCATGCAACTGCTCGTTTCAGAAGCCTGATTAAATTAACGTCACCTCTTCCATCGAATCAAAGCGAGGGTGACACACCCAATAATTGATTCAGACAACGATGCATCAAATTGGCACGCATTTGATTTTTCCTTTCATCATCCAATGTTTCGACCCTCAACGTAATGTCCTGATAACGTGTATTACATATTCTTCAAAATATCATATCTTCATTATCATTAAAAAAAATTCAATATCATTTAAACACTAACGAACTAATTAATCCACGAATTACTATAGTTCCATTCAACACTAAACTCGAAGCGAAACAAAAATACTCTCTTCAAAAAACTTTCAGACAAATTCGTTTTCAAACTATCGTCATTTGAGAAAATCCTATTTAAATTATTTCCGATTTATCGTAGTTGGCGCCATTGATACGGGCGTATAGTAACGGAACTATCGCAATTTTATATCACATTTTTGATCGATTAAATTTTTTAACGAGTCTTCTGCCGCGGATATAACGCGGAGAGAATGAAGAGTTGCCTTGGTTACGAACTCGCTGTGCCTAAAGGGGAAAGCGCTTCGTCTATATCACCGTGCGAATGTATATTCCCCGGGAATCATCGCGCGTTCTGGCGACGGGACGCGCGTCTACGCGGAGTGAGTGGCACGTATGTAGCGAACGCACCGCCGACTTCGTATATACATATATATATACATATATACATAGACGAGACAAGTGGCGAGAATGTGGTACAAGTTCTCGTGGTTCGGGCGCAGACTAGGTGCTAACGCGTTCGGGGGATTGTCCGTGGATGCCCCTGATGATCACTTTATATTAAGCAAGGGGGAATCTGCATGACAATGGGGCCAGTCCATTGTGCGGTAAACGCGCGCGCTTTGCGCTCCCTCTCGCCGAAAATCCATCGCGCGTCTGTCTTCATTCGCACCCTCTCTCCTTTCGGCACCGCTCCAACATTCGCATACCAACCCTATCTCGCACCCCCGTAACGTCTGGTTGACTAATAAAGACGCATCAACCGAGAAAGATTTTCAGCTGTGACAATACCAAGGTCCGATCATTACCGTACGAAAAAAATAAGCGATTTATAATCGCGGTAGTAAAAAAAAGTCTGGCGCGAAATTTGAATTAATTGGAAACATCTGTGTTTGATCGGGCGATTAATAAATTTTATCATAGACCTGTTTTGTGCGAGTTTAACCAAGATTCTAGGAAATTCAATGACGTTAAATAAGAAACGTCGTGTAACAATCACGAAAATAAATCGCAGCGAACGTCAACTAGGGCGACATGTCATATGGTTTTTTTTTCTTGAAAACAAAGCATGCGTCAATAGCAGGGAAAACTCGTTGCCTCGTTGCGAGGTAGCCCGTAGCCTCACTTCCTCTGTAATTCCGATGAAATCAACGATAAAGACGTTTCAATGGTTGACACGGTTCGAAAAATTCTTTGCGGACGTTTGCTCGTTTTCTTTTTTGCGTTTTTTTTTCGTGATAAAACGACATTTCGGTTAAATGGCTTCCACCGAAGGCTTCGCCATTCCACCCGCGAAAGAACCCTTTTCACAGAGAAAACGATGCGAGAAAGCACAAATATGACTGGGTGCTTCTGACGCTCGTAGTTCTGTGGCTTGACTTCCGGCGAAGCTCTCATTAGAGCTTTGAAAACGTACAACACCGTAGCCAGAAGCGGCAGCAGCCAACGGCAGCATCCCTTCGCGTACTCCGATCTCCGACACCCCCGGATTTACTCCCACTTTTTCTTCAAGCTTCTCTATTCGCGTAACGCAGAGCTTCGCGCGCGTTTATTTTTACGAGGTCACGCTTTGTCGCGTAACGATAGAACGCGCGGGGGCAATGGCAAAATTATTGTCCCATCTCATCATTGCTAGAAAATAGGAAGCCTGTCTAGCGCAGCTGTACCAACAGCCTCCTCTACAATCTTCTCTTCACTTCTGGCACACTCTTCTCTCTTCACCTCTGGCGATACGACTCTTTTATCCGGAATGTAGAACGAACGGATCTCTCCCATCGTTCTCTGTACGATCTCGCGCTCGTTTTGTTTCTCCTCTCGCCCTCGCCCTCGTATAACTTTTTCGCCCTATAGTCGAGACAGACAGATCATTCGTACACTTCGGGCGAGATAAAACCACGTGTTCTCGTAAGCATCGAGACCACGCGAGAGGAAAACGGTTGCCTTTCGTGATATCGCTGTAAATACGAGTGGTCCATATACGTCCGAGATGTCCGAAAATAAAACGAGTTACCGATCTTGCTCGGTTAACAAATTTCCTCCCCTCGCAACTTTATTACCGCGTCGCGAGTCGTATATTTTCCGCGCTCTCGCGGAAACTCTGTGCCAATTTCCGATTTATCTTGTTACGATCTTCGACCCAACGAATTTTTATTAATGAACAACGTATTGACAATCTTGTCGTTATTTCGGGATACGATAAATGTTATTAAAAATATAATAATGATTTATAATTATTTTTTTTATTTATTGCATGTTTACATTTTTTTATATTTATCAATTTATAATGAGAGGCAGTGGCACAAGGGTTAGCGTTCTCGGCTCTCAACTCGGGGTCCCGGGTTAGAATCCCCGCCGGC
>JAPYZU010004178.1:0-18827 GCA_030523005.1 Tryphoninae sp. B BG-2022a | reverse complement strand
TCTCTCTCTCTCTCTCTCTCTCTCTCTCTCTCTCTCTCTCTCTCTCTCTGCAGACAGTCTCTACGTACAACATTTCTATGCGATAGTATAACTGCACATTCTATGAACTTAAGTAATTTAGCTTAGTACAAATTAGTTGAATAAAGAAGGCATGATCGTACGGGACACAGGCTAAATATCAATTTATGCTGTATTCATAATAATTTAAGTCCATCTTTTTCTTGTATTAAGAGCGGTTCAATTACAGGAATCTGACGTTTTCTCTGTTTCGATCAGTCGCGCCAGGTACTAGAAATTCTATAGCCGTTTGTTTATTATTTGTTCACATTTGAATATTTCCTCGCGTAGGCCATTAATGTAAACTCCGCCCATACACAATATACAATTTCACGCATCATTCGTAAATCTTATACGCATTCCTCTATACAACTTTTGTTTCCAAATAGGCGCACATTGAAAGAAGATAAAGCAACAGAATATTAATCGCACTGTTGAATTTAATTCGTGGCATTAAATGAGTTACGATTCCTTCATTTGCGTTTTCGCGGCGCGCTAAAACGTCCGGATTAATATTATCATTGTTATATAAATCCTTTCCTTTCATCTAATTATAGCCCTGCGACTCGGAAAAGCAGCCAAACTCAAGTTTGTCTGTCTGCTCACAATCCACACTAGTTTAACATGGCAAATATCCATTTACATAAGATATTTCCACGTTTGATCTTACTGTTGCTGTTGGTATTTTTTGTTTCGTTTTCTTTTTTTTACATAGCATTTCGACCGACGTTTAAGAACATCTATCCGATAATATAAGGCAGTCTCACCTCTTTTTCACGGAGTACCACGCGTCATTGTCACATGTGAAACGTCGTACGAGTTTGTTTTCTTTCTTTTCATTATTAAAAAAAAATCTGTTATGGAACATAAAAGAGAATTATCTATCAATTCTTCTGCAAGCAATGTGCAAACTTACAAGTCGTTTAACGGGAAGCAAATTGCCGCACATATTAAATTCGTTTATTTATTATTTTCTTTATCTACAATGCGAAACAGAAACATTGCCATCGCTTGGAACTATTCATTAGCAATCAATAAATGATACCAAAAAGTAATCGATTGAACCTGGGGTACATATGGCAAGTAGAACGCGATCAAACTGTACAATGTCTCGAGAGAGAGAATCGTGCCCCGTTAAAATATTTATAATTCACGATCTTGATCGTTTATCATCTTTTTTTTGTACTACGCTGCGTTTACAGACTTCTGGCATTACTCTAGCAAGACGAGCCTTGACGAGGCCATCTTTCTCGCAAATGGCGACATTCGTTTCAAAAAAAGACTCTTGTTAAAAAAGAAAAGAAAATACTATACTTAGAAACGCAGGACTCGTGAAGCGATCAAATCCTGTATGTTAAAAAAAATATTGGGTTTTCGGTGATAGAATAATGATTTTTTCGTACCCGTTCTACCAGTTCCATGGTTGTACAATATGTGGCAACCGAAGTAGCATCGATCCCCGCTCAATTACTGAATAATCGTACTCAAGGGCACAACTATCGTGCTACGAAAATTTTCATTCTCCACCGGATACCGTGACTTCTCGCCAAGTTGCCTCCGATGGTTGATTGACAATTGTCGTTTGAGCCTCGGATATATCCGATGCAGCTGGACTCAGTGGCGGAGTAGGAGTCATTGGAACTTCCACCGAATGATTTACCTCTGTAGCATCTTGTCCGGCTTCCTGCTCATCCTCGTCGAGGGAAGCTTCCGACTGGGCAGAACTCGGTGCCTTCGACGGTATTGAGTCCTGAGCTCTCAAGGATATAGAACTACCTTTGTTGCTACTGCCGTCTTCGCCTGAAAAACGTGGTATCGATGAAAGTTATTCGCGTTACTATCCTTTCATTAGTACAAAGCGTTTGATTAATCGAGCGAGCAAGCGAACGTGCGAGACCTTGCTTTAACTTGACCGTACGAGATTTCGTTCTGTCCGGTTGTTTCATTTCTGCCCAACGTGTGGACTGAAGTACTCTAACACTGAATTTGACCAGCCGTCTGAAGCCAAATTACATTGGACCATAGTAATACAAAGTGACGAATTTGATATAGCAAAAAAGCAAAGAAAAATAATCAGATTTTGAAAACGTATCATTTTTGGATCTCATTTTACGTCACTAATCTTAAAATCAATCTAAAAAATTCATAGTTAAAAAAATAATGTCAACTTCGTCAACAAACAATGATTCGATTTGGCTGAAAACTGATTCCTTAGGCTTATCGAAGTGTAGCTCGTTGGTTAACTGAGTAAACTTCGATTTAACTTCAAATAGTTGAAGTCCGATACGTTGAGCCGAAAGCAATATGATTTCATTTTTATCGATACAATTAATCTGTCAAATAAAAAAAAAACAAAAAAAAACGTCGCAAATAGCGAACTGGAAAATGCAAATAAAAAAATGTTAATATGCTACTTTGTTTTAAACCTGTATTAATAATTGAAAGAACTTGAACGTAACGAGGTCTAGTGTTCCCTGAATCCCTTATTATCAGATCAGTGTTTCGGTTAAAACTTGATGTTTTGAAAATTTTCAAACTTACCACAAGGTCTGAGTACGAGGTAAAATAATAGATCGGATAGAGATATAATTCCGATAACTTTATCATCTTCGTTCACCACAACTAACCTGTGGACCTAAAAATGTATTATGAAATCGTTAATTCATGGCTCACCTGAACAAATATTCAAAAAAATTTATTGTATGGATAAGATAAGCTTATGTTTCGAAAAGTTTTTTGCACGTTATTATTAAGAGTCAATGTAACGGAAGATGAACGGCTCGAGAACGCGATCCGCATTTTCTTCGGCACCCAGCAACCAATCGCGTTAAAATTTTGAGGGCATCTAGAGAATTATGGCATAAAGTGGCCCAATGTTGTGTTTCAAAATGTTGGCCACGATTCTCTAGGTACCCTCAAAATTTTAACGTTCAGTGCCGGAAGAAGTACGAATCACGTTTTCGAATCATTCCGTCACCTGTAACACTGGCTCCTAATTGAAGTGAGTAGAAAAAGAATTGATGGTAAAACAATGATTTAATTGTAACGATCTCACATTCTTTTCTCACCGTTCTCATCTGCTCCTAATCTCCTTTCCTACTAATTCCCAACGTTGCTGACAGTTCCGCGGGCCCTTATGACCCTCGCGCGTCACATCCCCTCCACTTCTAAATTCTTTCTTCGAAACCCTTTATTATTACCTTCCCATATATCAAAATCACCTTTTTCCTCCGACACTAAATCTATTAAGGCCTCTCACCATTATTTCGTCAGTCAAAATACAAATTGTTTAGTTCTAAGTTCCGATTAATCTATTTATTCACAGTTCTTCCGCAAAGCGACCGTCACATGGTGTCACAAGCGGGACCCGAACCGCGTAAACAACTCCGCGAAACGATTTAACGAGAAACAAAAAATCAAAAACAATTTATAACTTACACAAAGAACGATAAAAGTGAGAACGCCAAGGACAATTTAATACAGGGTGAAACAAAAAACGGGACATCGTAAAAGCGACCGCGTAATAAGAAATTTCCCCCAGTTTCCCACTCGTGCTGCGCGGAATCTCTGGAAAAGTGTGAGAGAGAGAGAGAAGAAAGACAGTGGCAGTGAGCGCGAAAGGCGGGCCTGGTAGGGGATATGCGATATATAATAGGAGAAAACCTCGTCCCCTTGGGGGCTTTTGGTTTTTGCTTATTTGGAGGTCGGACTGTACATCGAAGACAAATTACATCGGACGCAGACTATACTATACAACGTATACAAACGGAAAAGAAAGAACAGCACGTATGCGTCAACGGCCGCCAATATGTCAACCACTACTCGTGAGTCGCCACGACAGCGAATAAAAGGAGATTAGCAATAAATAAGAGCGGTGAGAAAGGAATATGGGACCGTTACACAATAAAGAAAAAATATTACTTACCTCCGCCCTAACAATCTTTTCCATTACGGTGAAGAGGTTTTCGTCTAATTTACAACTTTGGACACCCTCGAACCACTCGTTTCGGTGCTCGTTAGCCTCCCTCAGCGAAACATCCAAGTTATTATATGTTTTCTCAGCGGCTAAATTCTATTTTGATTTTTGTTTTCCGGACAAAAAGTTTTTATGATTATATTTGCGAAACTGAATTAACTTTATCACAAGAATATAAGAATTACATAAACTAGTACTCACAATAACGTCGAATTTTGAGTAGATGTTAACTAACTTCCCCTCGGTATCGATGATCGGCAAAGCCGATACCCGTCTCTCAACGAATTTTTTTAGTGCTAAAATTATGCTAGTTTCCTCAGTGGCCGTTTCTATGTTGTCAAAGGTGCCTATCCTTAGATCCCTCAGAGTTTTACGCGTGAATGAAGGTTTAGGTAACTCGTGGATCTGTAACGGCGAAACAAATATAACAAACCCGTTGTAAAAACGAGTAATACCGAAAGTTTACAAAATTATCCGAGTTTTGATACTTACGTAGAGGAAGAGAAACCTGAGTATCCTTTTGTGTGTCAGAATGTACAGAACGTTTCCAGTGTCAGGATCTATCACAGGCAATCGGTGAATTCGGTTGTTGATTAGAGTTTTTATGGCGTCGTAGAGAGATGCGTCGGGACCGATGCTTACCAAAGGATTCACCTGATCCTTCAATACTTCTGCAATAACATCGTGCAGTTGGTTAGCTTTACATGCTTCCAATTTGGTCGGGCGAATCTTTCCAAGTTTTTTGTATTGGATGCGACCATTTAAAGAGATTACGGCCATTGATCAGTGAAACAACAACCTTCAAAGAGACTTTTTCTCCGCATATTGGAACGAAAGGTTGTTATAACTTAAATTAATTTAATCGTTCATAAGCACGCGTTGAACTACGTGATTTGTATCGCACGATGAGAAAGTTACAATTTACACTATGAAAAATACATCGTTCTAGAACAAGTAACATTGGCTTTCGTTTGAACATTGTGCAAACAATATCAAGCACATTCAACAACTGTTGCCAGTTGTGGTGAGCAATGATATTCTAAATCCTTGCAGAGTATTGTTGTACACAATTGTTACCAGAAATACGTTAAAAAAATATCCAGTTGGTCTTGAAAAACGCGAGGGATGCTCATTTTGTATTAAAGATATATGAAGTTTCTTTTATAACTGATGAAATTTCCAATTCCGCGTACGAAGTGAATCAGTAATTTTTGTACTCACTTCGCCAAGTATCCAGCTCATGTTCCTCAAGCTCGTCCATCGTCACCGACGGGCTTGTGTAGTACATTTGAAGAATTTTAATAAAATCGGTTATGGTCAGCATTCCAACGAATTGCTGCCTCGAGCTATCCCATAACGGTGCGGCTCTCACCCCTGCAAAACAATTTTGCCAATTAAGTTATCAACGATACTTCGTGAACCAAACGATTCGTAAGAGAACACCCGCTTTGTTAACAAAATTAAATATAATATTGAGCTCACCATTGTAGACAAGGGCGAAGAATGCCTTCTTGACAAGTAAATGAGTGTCGAAAACCACGAGCTTGGCGCTCGTCGGTATGAGGTCATAACATTTGTGAAATTTGAAGAATTTTACAAATATTTGAGACTCGTCTTCCTCTGTAAGTCCAAACAATTCACAGTATAAAAAGGCTTTTTTATTTCTCCGTGTGTGTGTGTGTGTGTGTGTGTGTGTGTGTGTGTGTGTGTGTGTGTGTGTGTGTGTGTGTGTGTGTGTGTGTGCGCGCGCGCGCGTGTGTGTGTGCGTGTGCGTGCGCGTGCGCGCGTGTGTGCGTGTGTGCGTGCGTGCGTGCGTGCGTGCTTTTTTTTCTCAATCTTGTCTCCGTTCCTCGGGTAGTGTCTTAACGATTCGATATTGCGTCTGAAAACTTGCGTTGTTCGTCAGTAAAAGTTTTTGGAATATACGATGCGATGAAACAGTTCAAAGAGCACTATTCACTCCGCACCGCGCTAGATTATCCTCCTCGCTCCTGTATTACATTATTTTCTTTCAATCTCGAACCACTTACAAATTGTTGCAGTTGCTCGAAAGTCGCCAACGGATTATCACGAAAATTTAACAATTTACGCGAACCTCGTCGGGGTTGATATAAAACATAGCGATTTCTCCATCCAAGTTCGCGCGGTTAAACCGAAGACTGAGTCACCGAGAAAAGGGGAAATGGCGAAGGGATTTGTTTTTGTTTGAATTCCTGCGACGCTCGTCGAATAGTCTCGGTCGTACGTGTCGCGCCAACTATAATATTCCATAAGGAAAACTGGCGTCTCGCGCGTTTATGCGCGGTCGGCGATCGATTCGGTCATTCCGTCACCTATGTAGGTAGTATCCAACGAGATATGTTGTTGACGTTATTATGAACTTTTTGCGAAACACGTACGTACGTTCAGGGACAAAAGCAACTTTCTACAGAAAGTATTTACAGATGTATTATGTGAGTGTACCTACGCATCAACGGCCCGCGGTCGATGGGACTCACGGCGCGAGTTCAATGCGCCTCTACGCTATATTTGCACCAATTGTCACTTCGACGCTCAAAACGTATGATCTTTTTATTTCTAATCGAGCGAGAATAAGGTTTTTAATACAAGGGAGATCGATTAATAAAATGGTGGTCGATATTCTGAAAATCTCATAAAAATATTTTGTGGAGATTTGTTGTAGACCGTGCGGCGTACGATAATTGGATGCAACGAATGCGCTCGTTCATTCCCCGTCGATTCGGCAAGGAGGTTTTATTGTTATTAACCGCAATCGGGAAATCCTGTCGAGTTTCAAGTATGGCCTCGTGGGTATGACCTCGTGCGCGTGGCCTCGTGCGCGTGGCCTCGTGCCAACCAACTTAGGATTTCTTGTTTTTCTTTCTTGTTTTTTTTTTTTTTTTTTGTTTTTTTTTTTTTTTTTTTTTTTTCGGAACGTACTACGTAATATTCTGTTTTCGTTATCGGGATGTAGGTAAGGTGTCGCTCGTTCGGATTTTCTTGGAAAACGTAAGCGCGGTCTAACAAATATTATTGCGTGTTCTTAATTAATAATTGTTTATTTATCATTATTTTTAGCACAGGCTCGACGATGACGTTGATGTATATGTATCTCTCTCTCTCTCCGCTTTTCTCTCTCTCTCTTTCGCTCTCTCCCTCTCGTATAACGAGATACACACTGATATAGATACACGATTGCGTCACTAAAGCACGTGCAGGCAACTTCGTCGAATTTATACGAACGAAAATGAACTGTACGGAGCGTAGAAAAATCGTAATTTGGTTCATCACGATAACCGAATGTGGGGGATATGATTTTCTTTCACCAATTTGTTTGGAGATAATTTTTGTTTTCTTCCGATAACGATAAGTATCACGCGGATTCGGAGAAACGTCGAGGCGACTAGGTGCGGCGCCGTACGAGCGGGTTCTCGCGATTCTCCATCCAGCGGACCTCCAATGCCGGACGTCGACTGATTCCAATACGGTCGGGAAGGCAATTCTATACGTTCCCATTGGCCTCTTCGTAACGGCAATGGGAACGTATTCCACGGCGTGTATAAAGAAAAAGTACTCAATAAAACGAATGCTTCTTCGTTTTTATACGTTGCGAAGCAAGAAAATGAGTCAACGATATCGTTATTTTAATAAATACTTTATAACGTCGTTACTATCTCTTGTTTTTGTATTTAAGAAATATTTTTTTTTATTCTTTCGTTTTCTCTCGTACAAATGAGAAGGGCCAGTTTTTCTTACGAATTGAAAAGAATTTAACAACGAATTCCGATGTAGATAATAAAATTTGATTTTTCAATGATAAATATTAATTAAAAATTGTTACGTTCAAGAT
The DNA here is from genome assembly GCA_030523005.1 of Tryphoninae sp. B BG-2022a. NCBI lineage: Eukaryota > Metazoa > Arthropoda > Insecta > Hymenoptera > Ichneumonidae > Tryphoninae sp. B BG-2022a. The sequence goes on along the minus strand of JAPYZU010004178.1, from coordinate 10,944 downwards.
TGAAAGTCCTGGACTTATTTTTTAAATTTCGAGAATGTGCAGTGGAATTACAGGCGTATTTTCAAATTTTCTTACATTATCGTTAAAATAGTGCAAGCATAATCGAAGTAGGTAATAGTTTAAGTTTTGTAATTCCCCTGATAATTGCGTATAGATACCTCACGCAAATAATTCGCTCAAATTATTCTCGGTACCTGGTAATTATTCGAAATAAAATACGAATGTTTGCAAGCACAACGGCGGATCTATAATTCGTCAATAAACCTCGTCTTCATACACGTTCAACGGTAGCGAATTTGTGATGGAACCATCGAGGCATACCTAACATAATTAGAAATTTTTAAATATCCAGCTTTCATTATTGACGCATACAGATTCTTTTGAGTCATAGGTCGTTCGACAAAGCGACCCATTGATAATTCTCGAGTAACTGTGAAATGTGACTAATTATGAGTTACAAAATAAAAACAAGCCATTGTTTCGTAATGAGAAAAAAAGCACAGGATGTAGTTGAGAAAAATCCAAGTGAAAATGAATAACTAAAATGAGAAATTAATCATTAACGAGAGTTCGATACTTTAAAAAAGTAATCGACATATTTTTTTGGCGCTTCTATTGGAATAACGAAACAATTCAACAAAACATAAGTCAATAATGAAATTGATTAATCGCGGATATTTGAAAGGGAGTCGATACCTATCGAACAACTCGAAACCAATTATTTAATTAATCAATTATAATTAATGTTGCATTTAGTGTGAAAAGAGATTTTTGCGAGAAATAAGAGTATCGAATGATCATCGAACGATCTGCTGGCACGAATCGATATCGAATTAAAGAGAAAGTTGGAAGGGAGTAGAAAGGGTCATGGCATATACCTACAGGAAGACCACAGGTAGACCACAGGTAGAATAATCTCTGACTCGTGTTGGCTCAACGCACATTGGGTATCTATGTAGGTACGCGACTGCGCGCATTGTTCGCGACGACTCACGAGTCCCGAGTAAACATTGTCAAAAAATCCTGTCGATTTGCCGTCGCGGAATAATTTTACCTTTGGAAACCATCCAAGCAAGTTCATCCTCCAATGGTGGATTTTCAACGTCGAATTCTTTAATTAGGTCCCTCGAGTACACGGGTATTTCGTCCTCCTGTCCCCACCAGGAAACAACTCCGACCTGACGGAACGCGGCGCCAATTCCCGCCGCATTCGAATAATAATGCAGACTCAACATTTTCGTGAAAAAAATATCTACTCCGTAAGCGCCGCGGATGACTCGACGTTATTCCTTAATTCGCGATAATAGTATTACGGAAAAATATAAAAAAATCACAATTTTTTGTAACACTCGGGGCTCCAATCACGGCAATAATATTTATACGCGAAACTACTACTATTCTCTATCGTTGATTTTGAATAGCTGCGTCGAACGAAAATATCTGCACAAACGAATTCGTGCAAATATTTTCACGATGGCTGCATCCTAATTTCATAATCGATCCCAACAATATCCGTACCACAAAGATCCGATCTCGCAATGAAGCATCGATTTTTCGTTCGGTCGCGTAAAAACTCGACGCAAATTTTCGTCATTATTTATCGAACGACTGGCGTGGTACGACGCATTTTCGTTCGCACGTCCCGAAAGACTGGCCGGCCGTTTAATACCGCGTCGAGTCCGAGAGTCGAAGATGTCGAAGCAACCCCGAGAGCTTTCGATCGAAATAGAGTTGTGCCAACTCTGTTCGCCAGATTCGACAGTTATTCGCACATCGTCTCGCTGGACGTTGGGAAAGAAGGTTTGAACATTTTTCTATATATGTGCGCACGAGCTTTACGATTTTCGTGTGACTTAAAAAGGAACCATATTCCATTATTTTCCTCTGTTTCGATTTACTTTTTCTGTTTCATCGTGATTGGCGAATTTTTGCGCGATATTATTTTATTTGGACGCCGCTTCATCTTCCAGGATCGTTATTTTTGTCATTGCCGAAGAATTTAACGCGCCCATAAGACGCGATGAATTGTCGGTTATTGTGAAAATTGTGTCGTCAATGGCGCGTGGATCGATGAAAGTAAACTGCAATAAACGCGCGAGATGTCGGATTGACAATCTCGATCTTGGTTGCTTTATAATTGCTTCGGGATACTTACACGAGCCAGTTGCTAATTATAAATTAAAACAAATTCGACGCCGTTGAACCGTGCCAGAGAAGTGTCGAGACGTGGCATCGAGTAGACACGATTGAAAGCTAGACGAAAAAAGGGGGTGGCGAATTTTGCGCGACCGTTCACGTCGTGTGTTATCGTTTTCGACGGCAATTAACGAACGGACTTATCCATGACCATTCTTAATTTACAATTTGTCAGCGATTTAATCAACGGCGTCGAAATAAGTTTAGAAAGCTTTTCAATTCATTATTTTTCCAGTCGTGGCTTAATTTTACGAACTATCTTTCTGAACGATTGACATTTTTTTCATCGCCTTTTGCCATTAATATTTGTCTCGTGAGAAAGGCTTTGGGTGCTTCAACTTTTTGGAAGATAATGGGGATTTCTATTTTAAGGGATTATTCAAACGCGAACGTTTCACGAACGCGACACCCGAAGGGGTTGAAAAGTTGTCGCAAGAGGCACGCGATTGCGCGGGGTTTACGAAAGAGACAAACCCAAAATTTGCGGCTTAAACAAAACAAAACAATACAAAACAAAACATATCGAGCCAAGTTCGAGAACTACTCGGAGTTTATTTATTCTCAAGGGGATTTTCATCGCGCGGAACGAGTAATTGTATCCCGAATCTCGAAGGTGGAAATATGATTCAAGGATGACAAGAACACGCGTGCCAAATTTGGTGCGTTCGAACATTGGGGCAATTTTGACTCAAACTTTTCTCCGGGAACGACATTTTTTATTTATTTGTTTGTCAATTACGATCGTTATTTTCGTAAAAGTAGTTTTCGAAATAGAACCCGGAAACGAGGTTCGGCATCGTAGCCAACGAATCGTATGACTGGTCTCGTTGATTCGGCGGGTCTCATCTGCGCACGAAGATGCGTGTGGCGAGTTCGTTTCGGTCTCTCCGCTTTTCTCGCCGTTATAGCCCGCTGGGCGGTAGGGCCAAGAATAACACGAGAGACAGCATACGCGCTTGCCCGATCTGCTTTGCCAAAAAACAGTGATTTTTCGAACGCAACCGTCTCTCCCCATCACCCGCGGCGTTCATTTTTTTAGCCATGTTTATACGCCCAATCGTCGTCATGATAGAATGATTTCAAAGCTTTCCAGAATCCATTTTTTACATACCTCGTACCTTGATTCGTTTGCTTTCAGTTGCGCTGTGAAGAAAATCCATCCTTATTTTTTTTCTTTTACACGTGCATTGAGAACGCGGATAATATCACGCGGTAAATTACCGACCGCGTGATATTACCCAGCGCAGATAAAGTAGAAAAAATTGTCCGCTTTGTTTTGTTACCGCTGGAGCTCGCATACCAGCGATCGATTGTATACGTACCTACTATTATAAATTGTACCTATATGTAATATATGAGCGCAGTAAAGAAGAAGGCTGAGGCGCCTCGGTCCATAACAAAATATCGTGCCGTATTTTTTTTTACTCATTTTATGTTATGAGAAGACTGAGAATATAGGTAGGTAATTCTGATTAATTTTCAACGTATCACAAGATTACATTATCCTTAATTACGAATAAATTAAGAAAACAATAAAATCTCTCGTGCATTAGGCCACCACGTCCAATTTTCATTCAAGATTGATTTTTTATTCAAAAGACGAGCGTTTCCGATCTGCCAAACAGTTATACGTTGTTTCACGATGTTCGCCTTTTGGTAACAAAATTATCCCGTTTGAAATAGCCCGTGCCTCGTCTCTTCCCAAACACAAATGAGCAAGTAGACAGTTTCGTTATCGAAGGCACTGGCAAATTCTCCAAGCACTTCTTTATGAAATACTTTTGACGACTGAGTCTAGCATAAATAGAGAAGGTAATTCGCATCACCGCCATCATTATTGACAAGAATATATTTGAAAATTTAGGGGGGCTAACTATTTATGGTAGACCGCCGGCATTGAGCGGATGTTTCGAAAAATCTTTTTTTTTTCAAATTCGAGAAACACATGGTTCTTTTAGAAATTCCGACAGTTTGTTATACATATTTTAACGAGTATTTTCCATTTTTAATAATTAGAAAAGATTAGAAATTGACGGAGATATAGGATGATCAAGGATGGTCATGGTTGCGGAGACATTTTTCACAGTGCTAATTGTAGCGCCGTGAAAAATGAGAAGGACAAAAGGATGTGGTCGATAGGGAGGATCGCGAATGACTAACTTTCTGTTAAAAATTCAACATACTTGAAAGTGTTGCATCATTCAAATAGGCGTGAGGAACCGTTGATTCCCCGAGAACGCGGCATCGCGTACGTGGGTCGTTCCGGAGAAGGTGCGTATTATCGAAAAACAATATATGTAAGTAATTATTTTCCTCGCAATATTATTTGCGCAATAACGCACGTCTACTCGTTGCTATTTACTTTCAAGAAATGAGCCGTTTATTTTGAAAGTGGCCTAACTCCATTTACCTTCAAATCGAGATATTTAATGGTTTGCGTTTCAATGAATTTAAAAATACACGTCTAGGATACTAATGTCATTCTGCTTAAGTATATCTAAGGGTGTTAAATTTATAGTTCCTATTAAAATAGTGGCAATTATTTACTGATTAATGTGATTTTCCTTATCAACAATGGAGTTAGGCCGCTTTCATAATTAATAACCAGATTCATTATAAAATTTGAAGGTGCCCAAGTCCATTTAATATTATTTAAGATGCTTCAAATTGAAATAAAACAATACTGAATTTATTTTACATATCTTTAAAACACTTTGGAAATATAATTTATGCGATTCAAAACATTTTAAAACTATATAACGTACAACATTACATAACATAATAGGTCTATTATGTCCTTAAATTTTATTTTACTGTTGTAATTTGTCTGATATTTTTATATAGTGGTGTCAATACAATATTTTTGAACTTGCTTCGAAAGTTTTCCATTGTTATTCGTATCTTCATCCCTTGAAGACGGATATTGTTCTATAATTCTGTTTCTTTTTCGATTTTTTTTTAAATTATTCGTTGCTATTTCTTCTTCACTATCTGAACTAAATAGTCTCGTTCTGTTCTTCCCCATGGGTGAAATAATTTCTAAAAATTAACATTAAATTTTAAGTTTTACATTAATTAAACATACTAGTTATTCAACTAACGCAATTATACAAAAACTGAGGTTAATTTGTTAATACTAATTAATTAAAATCACCTTCATTACTGCTTTCCGACATTATCAATAGTAAACACCTACATTTTTGTATAAATGGAGTTAGGCCACTTTTAAACTCCAGTGCTTGATTATTGAACTAACTCTAAAAACTTATGTGTCAAGAATATATCGTAGTTGCTCGAATTATAAGTAACCTGAAATGTTTTACTGATAAATGACATGAAGTTGTACACGTAACCATAATAATCAGAAAAAAATTAAAAATGGAGTTAGGTCACTTTCAAAATAAGCGGCTCAAATTTAAAGTAAGAGTTTGATTGTTATTATGCGGCCGTTTTGAGATTATACCATGTGGTTAAACATTAAAAAGGCGTTCTGGGGCTGGTGGTAGACCAATTTATTTCGCGTTTGGTTGACCATGTAGTCATGAAGTCGGTAAGTAGGTCTTGTTTAGAGCGCGAATCCTACCGGATTCAGTGCGCTACGTGGAATACAGCAGGAATACACAGTTTAAAGTACTCCTGGAGAGTAATGGATTTAGTGCACTATGTGTAAATTATAGGCCCATGCAAAGTGTGCAAATGGAAATCGATTTATTCTACAAATCAAAAAATTGCATGTCCCGTTCGATAGTCTGATCCCCGAAATTATCTGTTCCTTAAAACATATGTATAAATATATTAGTAATAATTAGTTAAGACTGATTTTTATAAATTGTTCAAAGTTAATAAGAAGTTCCATAATTTTATTTCAAATATTTTATACTAAAAGTATTATATTCTAACAATGAGTATTTAGTTTATCAAATGTTTAAATGTTTGATTGTTTAGTCTAATTTGAAATTCACCATGTTTATTTAAATTGCAAACATTACCAATTTTGTTTATTCTATTAATCCCTAAATTTTGTACTGATTACTTCATAGGATCGACTTGCCCCTAGTGGATAGTCACCCAGCCCCGGGTATGAGGTAGTTTGACCAGTAGTTCTTCTTCTACAAAATTAAGTTTGTACACTATATCGACGCTGGTTACGAAAACTAGCACGTTTCGACTTTTACCACGAAAACTAGCCGCTTTCGCCACAAAAGTAACTACGTTCAGTATCACTGCAATTGTTTCTAATTTTTTACTGTACGTTTTTTGAATAGTCCTTTTTACTCTAAATTGACGAAGTATTGATAGTTCTCATTTTATACTGTAGTATTTTCGGTTTGAATTTATTTCATTTGTATTTTACTGTTCGAATTTTGGTCTGCTAGGCTTATCATAAAACGGTAAACAGCAAATGACTCGTCGTTTTGGAGTGAAAATATCATGGTCAAACAAATTATAGAACAAAAAATCGAAAACAATTTCAGTGTATGCAAAGTTAACAATGTCAGTTTTTCCCTCTTACTACTTCATCCAAAATCTGACATTTCTCGAGATATCCTCAATCGATTGTATTGAAGGTGTTTCATTCCTATGGAAAATGATCAAGCTTTTTCGAGAATATTAGACGATAGCGATTTCTACGGTTCCAGTAAATTCGCTGAATCGTATTTTCAATAATGTTATTATTTTTTTCATCACATAACGAATATAAATATTTAATGGTGTACGGGCGATACACTTTTAATGTTTTCCATTTATTCCTTATAGGGATCCCGAAAAATTTATTAAAATATTTGTAAAAATTCTGAATTCTATTCGATTTGGTTCAGCAAATATACTACTTTTTCTAGAGAGTTCCCGCGACGGAAGCGACACGCTTGCATCCAAGAAAGCAAGTGAGGCGATAACGTTGGAGGGCACTGAGGGGTTCAGAGAGAGGCAAAGCAGACTGTATAAAGAAGAGCAGGCAAAAGCAATAAAGATAATAAAGTGGAAGCAAGAAAATGCGGAAGACTATAGTGGAAAATTTACTGAGATATGGAATAGGAAGGAAAAGAGGAGTGAGGTGAGAAACAAATGGGACGTGTTGGTGGAGACAATGAAACAAGCGGCACATGAAGCGGGGATGTCCATTTGGGCGAATAAAAACAGGGGGGGGGGTTAAGTGGAGAGGTGGGTGAGAGAGGAACAAAAAGGAGTGGTTTCTAAACAGCAAAGAATTTCGAAAAAATCCGGTGACACAAAACAAGGAAAAGCTAAGGGAGGCGATCAGAGCTTTAAAGGAAACAAGAAGGGAGGAAAATAAAATACAATGAAAAGGAAAACGGGAGAATGTGTGTAATAGCAAAAACGTCACAGATCTGTGGAAAAGTGCTGAGACCCTTTAGACCCAGGAAAGTGAAAAACAAAAGCGACCTAATAGGAGAAGACTAGTGGGTACAGCATTCCAGCAAGCTATTACGGGGCAAGAAGGTGATGAAGTCAAGGAGAGAGGAATGGAAGACGAGAGCGCAGAGAGTCGAGAAAGGGGAGAGATGAATGAAAGCAGAGACAGAGAAAGAATAGAGGGAATAGCGAATGGAGAAATAAAAATAGTAGAAATGGAAAAGGAATTAAGGAAAATGAAAAAAGGAAAAGCGGCAGGGCAGGATTGAATGACAATAGGATTTTGGCAAGGGCTGCCAAGAGAGGGGAGAGAGGAGCTCTGCGGAAAGAATCTATCCGATACACAAGGTCGGGGACTCCACAAAGGCAGATAACTATAGGGGTATAACGTTGATGGATGCGAGGTACAAATTAATGATCAGGATCGTGAATGATAGGCTAACATACATGGTGGAAGTAAACGCACAAATGAGTGAACGACAGGCGGGCTTCCGGGTGGGCAGGGGAACAAGAGACCACGCTCTAATTAATAACCAATTGAAGAGAAAGGGGGTACACTCTTCGCGGCTTTCGTCGACTTGAAGACAGCGTTAGACTCAGCGGACAGAGAAGAAATGATAAGGAAGCTAGAGAGAGCGGGGTTACAAGGAACACTATTGAAATGATCAAGAAGATATTAATCCAGTCGGAATAGACATGAGATCTATTCTAAGACACCAGTGCTTAGCCAATTTTTTCCTAGGTAGTATGGACCCCCACGAATATGCCCTCGATTTGTCCCTGGCAGAACCCGTGTTTTGTAGCCAGGAAAATTATTTAAACAAACAAAAATCGGGTTTTTCCAGTTTTTTTGGTTGGAACCGTTTTGTTAAAAAAATGCTTACAATAAATGTTGTACATTACCATGCCCTCTACAAAATCAACTCTATAGAAAAATTACGTGAGATTGTTAGGTTTAACAGTAAATTGCAATTCCACCATATTATTATAAACATTTCGATTTTCAAAGTAGTTCATCATGTGGGTAACGCCACTCCCAAGAGAGTTACGTAAAGTTTATCGACGTGCTTCGCAAACTTTAGCAACAATTCTCGACCTACGAAAAAAAGGACTTGCCTTTTCCGTCTTTCCCAGAAGGCGCACGGCGGCGAGTTTATTATAATACATTAACTGTATTACAAATACAGTTTTGTAATCAAATTTCAGTTAATATAGTTTTGCAAATAATACACTGTAATAAACGAGATTTCGCAAAAAGTACTTTCGTCATATATTAGGTCCCATTACATGTACTATTTTATTTGACACGATAATATAATAATGTAAAATGTTGAATATTACGATGCGTGAAATATTGCGATTAAAATGACTCGGCCACTGCAACAAAATTAACGCTCGGGAGAGTTTACATCCAATTAGATATTGTGTAGAAAAGCACGTAGAAAGCTGTAAAACTTGAATTTTGTTAAAATGTTGTTTAGAATAATGTTAAATTGACTAAACGTAAAAATATCAATATCCTTGTTTATATTTGAGATATTGAGAGTTTTTTTAACTGCACGTCTCGCAAATATACATACGATCCCTGAAAAATTGTCTACTTACGTCAACGGATTAAGGAGTTATTTCTATTTGTTTATAAGTAAAAAAATTTAATATTCCAAAAATGAACATTTTTATTAACGATTTTTTCTAGTCGATCTATTCCTTAAAATACTTAGTGAATCGCACCACCTAAATTTTTTTGCCACCGTGCGCCTTCTGGGAAAGACGGGAGAGGCAAGTCCACGTCGATAAACTTTACGTAACTCTCTTGGGAGTGGCGTTACCCACATGATGAACTACTTTGAAAATCGAAATGTTTATAATAATATGGTGAATTGTTGTAAACGTGAAACTGAAAGAATTGCAATTTACTGTTAAACTAACAATCTCACGTAATTTTTCCATAGAACTGATTTTGTAGAGGGCATGATAACGCACAACTTTTATTGTAAAATTTAAAAAAACCGGTTCCAACCAAAAAAGACTCGAAAAACCCGATTTTTGTTTGTTTAAATAATTTTCCTGGCTACAAAACACGAGTTCCGTCGGGGACAAATTGAGGGCATATTCATGGGGGACCATCCTACCTAGGAAAAAATTGGCTAAGCGCTGGTGTCTTAGAATAGAAGTCGGTCGAAATTATGTCTATTCCGACTGGACTATATGTTGAAATACGCAGAGCGCGGTAATAACGGCGGAGGGGGTGACGATAAAATTTAAAACAACGCGAGGATTGAGACAAGAATGCGTGTTGAGCCCTACACTCTTCAATATATACATCGAGAGCATGGGGACAGGCTCGACAAGAAGGAGAGAAGGCGGCATGGTAATAGGCCAAAAAATATATGTCCGAAAGTATGCGGATGATGTGGTGATAGTGGCAGACACGGTAGAAAAGCTACAAGATATGATGCGAGAACTGGAGAAATACGTGGATAAGAACAAACTGGAGATTAATACGGAAAAAAACGAAGATCATTGTATATTGTAGAGGAGGGGGAAGATAAAAAACGCAAGAGGATGGTTTTTGAATGGAAGGAAAGTGGAAGTGGTAAACGATTATAAGTACTTAAGAGTACATTTTTCAACGAGCATATTCGAAAAACACCTAAGGAAAATAGAGTGAAAGATAAGGAAGGTGACAAATGAAGCCTGAGAGATGATGAAAAGAGCGAAAATCGGAAGGCTCGGAGCGGGGAAACGAGGAATGGGAAAGGAAGGTTGGGCGAGCCGTGCAGAAGCCGGCTGACCAGGAGACACAGAGAATCTGGGCAAAAATCGCGAGATCCAACCTCTGCAGATAGTATAAAGAGAGGAAGAAAAGGATGGGAAGGGAGAAGCATTGGGCCAAAGGAACAGTAAGGAGTGGAGTAAGGGACTAGTGAGCAAAGGTGAAATGCGGAAGTGTGGGAAGAGAGGCGGACAAAGGGTTTAAAGAAACACGATGTAGAGTGTGCAAAAGGGAGGAGGAAACTGACACACACTTGGGAATGCGAGGAGACTCGGCGACAAATGAAGGAACAAGCCCTCAACATACATGAGGGGTGGGAAGAGGAGCAGAGGAAGGAATCAGAAGGAGACTGGAGGAAGACTTTGGAGGGGGAGTTCTAATAGAAGAAATGTGCAAGATAGCAAAACAATTTGAAAACATAGCGCGAAGGACGGAATGGGAGACGGTCAATGTAAATATGTAAATACTAGGTGCGCAACTAAGTTTCCGGGTTTCATACATGGATGGCGCTAGCGACACGTGTAGTCGGCATACAGATCTGCAATTGGGTGTCTTTGTAGCTTGGATATCTATTGAGAATACCCAGTCGTAAAATA
>JAPYZU010004177.1:0-23843 GCA_030523005.1 Tryphoninae sp. B BG-2022a | reverse complement strand
GAGATACCTATATATATATATATATATATATATATATATATATATATATATATATGGCATCAATCGCACTCGGCCACGTGCCCCAGCAGCTGCAGTGCAGAATTCCCGATAGCACGTACGCGAAATCGTCGTTTACGTACGTTTCATCTCTACCCCACGAACTTCTCTCTGCTCCCTCCTCTACTCTCTCTCTCTCTCGCTCTCTCTCGCTTTCTCGTTCTCTTGTATCTCTCTGTTCCCTTTACCGACATTTCGACCCACCCTGGAAACTCTCCGATTCTACTGTACCTCAATATCTACCCCCTCCTCTTCCTGACCCCCTTCCGAAATCGATGACTGTACGTCGCTGCTTCTCGCCCGTTTCTATATGTACACTGACAAGATTGACGAATAGGTGGATATAACACGCGCATACTATCGGATTTTACGAGATATATCGGCATTACTATACACAGGGGCGAAAAGTTAGAGCGGTTATTTATCGTCATTTGTTCTCAGTTTTGGAACAAAAAATAAATAAATTTATTTCTGGTTTAATTTTCTTCTTTTTTTTTCTCTACATAACTCAGAGTTACGAGTTCATCGATAGAATTGTAAAATGAATAAAAGTTACTGAAATATGGCGTATCGTTTTTTTTTTTTTAATATGGTAAATCGATTTTTGAGAAATTTTATTTCCGTTATTGTTCGTTCCGTGTGTTTTGTAGAACGTTAATAAGTTTGACGAAATTAAATGTTGCGGAGAAGCTCTCAGGGAGAACGAAGAGATTCAAAGCCGGAAAATACTAAACATTTTCATCGTTTGAGGCGAAAGGTTACCGCGCATGCGCGTTAAAGAACCGCGGAGGACAATCTACTCTATGCGTGTATTCAGGAAGGACTCGCACGGGAGCCTTTTCTTCATCTACCCGGTATTCTCCGGTTGATGCCTTGCGCGAAATATGAAACCGAGATATGAAGAGAGATTGAAGAAATAAAATGAAAAAAGGGAGATAAAGGAAAAAAAGAAAGAAAACAAAGAGTGCATACAGAGAGATAAAGTAGAAAATGGTAGAGGGAAAGACTTTGGGGAGTAAGAAATCGCAGACGGTCGCATCGCTTCTTATTCCTAGCTCGTATTCGTGCTTACCGTAAAAGTCTTTCGACTTTATGTACACATTCATTTTTAAAACCCTGTGAAGAATTTACAGAAGCTTTAATTATTCCTATTACAATAAACATTAAGAATATCTTGCAAAGTATTGTTCTAATAAAATCGTCTTATCGATCAAATACCATTATTATTATTTGCCCTATCGACCTCGCGTGTGCTCGGTTGCTCGTATTCGACTTTTGGCGTCACGTGTTGACACCGTGTGAGCAAGCGGAAAGGAATGCCTCGAAGCAACTGAGGTTTAACGACTCGGGTCGCGGGCCTTTAGTCAACGAGATGAAGAGAGAAAGAGAGAGAGAGAGAGAGAGAGGGAACGAGAGAAGGAGATAAAAGAAGATAAACAAAGCTAGTGAGAGAAGGAACAGGGTTTGGTATGGAATGAGAGATGGGAACGACGTATAGAGAGCCTCGACGAAGACAATAGCGCTTGTATACACAGAGAAAACGTTCAACAACAGAAAGAGAGAGAGAGAGAGAGAGAGAGAGAGAGAGAGAGAGAGAGAGAGAGAGAGAGAGAAGAGACGAAATGACCGGTTGGAAGAGAGGTGTCTCCTCTCCCTACCTTCAAACTTCGGAGCCTTTAACGACTCTCAGAGTCTCTGCCGCGATACGCCTCTGGCGTTGATGGCCTGTTTCGACCACTCGCTCTTGCTTCCTCTCTCACTATCTCTCTCCCTCTTCATTCTCTTCATCACTCCCACCTACTCACTCATCCTACTATCAACCTCGCCCGCAACCATTTCCCACGAAACTTTATTTCCGCATAGTGCGCTTTTGGAATCTCTCCCCATCCCTCTCTCGGTCTTTCTCCATCGCTCTCTGGCTAGCTGACTGCATCAGCTTCGCTGTTTTGGTCACTGCGAAAACACGTATGTGTATACGAGGCTATGTATGGGCTAGTAGAGAGCGTAAGCAAAAGCAGCAAGAGGAGGTGAATACAGTTCGGTGGATAGGGCAATACCGATTCCGCGCGAAAGGAGCTGCAGGGGTTGCATCCTCTACTTTCTCACACCGTCGTTTGCACCAAACGAACGAACGAGAACGCTATGCGATTTTTATATCTATAGTTTCTGCTATATATATGTAATGAACTTACGCTCTTTGGTCTCTCGCTGTCTCTTTCTCTCTCGCACTTTCGCGTTGTCTTTTTCTCTCGGCTTCGTTTCAGCACGTTTTCTCGCTTCTAGCAAAACAAGACTTCAATTCAAAAATTTTACGAAGCCGCTGCTATGCGCAAGGGGCCATGAAGGAAAAAGAAAGAAACAGCCATTTTGCTGTGCCGAGACGAGATCGCGGGAGAGTTTTTTTTCAGCGAGTCTCGCACGTACTGCTGTCGCTCGGTGTATTTATACCCGTCTCGTCCGTCTTATACGACATAACATTTTCACAAAAATTACTTTCACAAGAGAGTGCTTGCTCTTCGTCTGTATCCTCTAAAATCTTTTAAATATAAATATATAAATGCGTTGCAGACTATCATTGCTTATTTAGACTGTTTGCGAGGTTTTTGAAATCGTATACTTTATCTATGCATAAGTCTCGAATGCGTACTCCCATAATTTATGCATATTAAGCCAGTAGGCCGAAGACCTGAAAGTGTAATTCGTCAGACCGATCCATCTCTATCCTCGCTCTTTGTACCCCGTATCTCGTGAGAGTAATAAAGTTCGCGGGGTCGTACGGTCACGGAATAGATAATGAAAAATGACCCATATCTGTATTATGTAACGCGGAAATTTACCACGAACGGCTCATATAGATTCTTATATTTATATCTATGTGTTATCGATCACTGCTGGGAGACACTGGCTGATTTTGCTCTCGGCCTTCGAATTTACCAGCAAACCAATCGACTTCCATTTTATTTCTGGGAATATATATATATATATATATATATATATATATATATATGAATGTATGTATGTGTGTGTGTGTCTGGGTATGTGTGTATATAATTCAGTTATGAGCTTCCTCGAGGTCAAAACCGTATGAAATCGAACGCATATGCTCCGAGGGAACCGCAAGACGAAATCGCGTAGGGAAGAACGGAAAGTGGAAGAGTCAAGCCCGGAGAGAGAGGAGAGAAAGCGAGAAGGGGAGGTATTTCTAACGTCCGGTCAGGTATCCGGCTCGAACGAAGCCACTTCCGGTAGTGAGGGTGAGCCCCCCTCCCCCCTCTCGGGCTCGGCTCTCGCACAGCCATTTCTATTTCGGTATAAGCGCATCATAAATTCGGCTCAGAGCTTGCCTGTTGGTCAGAGAGAGGAAAGAGTGAGGGGGGGGGGGGGGAGAGAGAGAGAGAGAGAGAGAGAGAGAGAGAGAGAGAGAGAGAGAGAGAGAGAGAGAGAGAGAGAGAGAGAAAGAAAGCTACGGAGGTAGTATAGAGTGTGTGCGGTGTAGTCTCTCGTTGGTCTCTCGCTCAACCCTCCATCCCCCCTACTATTCAACCCCATCTCCTGACACACAGCTCTCCCTCTCTCACTCACTCTGACCATCCTCGGCAGCGGTTGTTTTATGCTCTCCGGGCAGGAACCTGGCCGGGTAATTCTGCAATGCGGTTGAAACAGCCACATAAATACATATATATGTGTATGCGTGTATGTGTGAGTGTACAGAGAATGAGAGAAAGCGAGAAGAGAGAGAGAGAGAGAGAAAGCACTGCCGACCCACAGAGAGGTTCAGCGATGTGCTCTGTGCTTTCTATGTCTCTTTCTCCCCAACGGGCTACCTTTCCCTCCCCCCCTCGCCAACGTGACGACCACCCCTTCACCGCACCGCTGGACAAACACTCGCTCTCGTCTCATTCTGTACGCTCTCTCGTCTATGTGTATGCGGAATATATAGAATTTCACAGCTGGACTCTGTACAATATGCGGATAGATAGACGCAGACGTATATCGTACTACATAGATTATATATACGGGGTGTATTTTGGGACTGGTGTATGAGAATCCGCATCACCGGGATTTTGTATGAATGTATGTATAAATTTATGCAGAGTTGTATGGGTAATAGAGATAGTAGTATCGTGGCTGTTTCATATGTGTAGATGTGTCGAAATGAAACAGTAACATTATATACATATATATATATATATATATATATATATATATATGCAAGGGTGACGTGGGCCAAGAGACGTTCGGTTCAGACTCGTTCGGCATAAAGATCTCGCGAACGTCGTCCTCGACGGTCGACGAGTGAATGCCGGTAATATAGTTCAGACCCGAAGGGTTTCGAGCCAATTGACGGTAGTAAACTACTCGAAATGCCAAGTCGACTGATCGAATTGATCTCTTAGTTTCCAAATACACGACGATGTTTCTATATAAACTGCCGAGGAAAATTGTGTTTTTTGCACAGCTCTCGAGAGATTCGCAAGAGAATTTTACGATAATTTGTTTATAGAACGTTGTGGATCAAATCTGGAGATTCTTCAGTGGATTGATACATCACTGTCGTTTCTAAGATTTCTTCATTTTTGTTGATTCAACGTTAATTAGACAAGTATGAAAAAAAAAAAAAACGAGAAGTTCTCATAACTAACCTATTCGTTCGCGCTTTAATTTTTCATCACTTTTTCTCGCGCGTCGGCATTCTTCACAGGGATAGCAGCTTCGTGAGAAACGCGTCCGGGATATTGTTATCGAGCCATGGCTTCTTTACTATTCGTATATATATATATAACACCTTTCCTCGATTTACGGCCGAGCCACGAATTTTCTAATTTCCATCGGTAACCGACGCTATTTCCTTTTTCACCTTGCCACCCGTGAACGAGCGTTGCGAATGGAAAGAAAAAGAAGAAGAAGAAGAAGAAGAAGAAGAAGAAAGAATAATAAAACGGGGGGCGAAAGAAGTTGGCGCGCGAGAATGAAGGGCGATGGGACACTACGAGCGAGAACGAGGGAGGGGTGTTGGAAAATATATGTTTGCCATAACAGCTTGCCGTTAGAAAACGTGTCTTGGAGACGACGACGATATCAGGCGATTATTCACCCCGACGTGGATTACGAGCCAAAATTCCAAGGATTCTTCGAAGCCCAAGGGCTTTCCCATCCTCGGCATTCTCTCTAGTTACGTCTTAACTTCTATATACATACATATTATGCATACACATGGTACATATACACGCGAGGTATGACGAATACGAGGAGGCCATCCTGACACGAATTAATATCGCTGTTAGCGCGTGACATAGTTTTTAAGCAGATTAGATAAACTTTATTCGAGCTCGACGCTCTCTAAGACGAAAACGTAATTGGAAATTTGAATTTGTAGTTTCTATCCAACATTTCATCGCGCTAAGTTGCCAAAAATTTTCGTAACGTTTTATATCTAACACGGAAAAGCTGGATTTATTTTATTTTTTTATATATAAAAACTAACCTTTCGCTATGAGGAAGTAAGAAACAAGTTCCTCACATTTTTCCTAGCCCGACGACCATAACTCGATTTAAGAGGCTTGATAAAAATTCACGATACCTTGTCCCTCCGCGTCGGCCCATTAGGAACGGTTGGTAAACCGTTGAAAAAAATGGGTGGGTGGGGGATGGGGGGTGTATAAAGCAACCCTCGAATTTGTAAGAACATGCTATCCGCACTTTTCTATCTCCATAATCCACACGCAGATAGAGGGAGAAAAAGAGAGAGACAGAGAGAGAGAGTGAGAAAAAAGAAAGCCTGAGGCAACTCACGAAAGATCTCGAAAGCGATCCCACCTTCTTCCCTCATCATCTACTCACCCCTATATTCCAATTCTTACTATATATACGTATATATATATATATATATATCCATAGATGTATATTGATCGTAAGATATCACAACTCTCGTGGCTCGGCTATCGGCAAGAGGGGGAAGAGAGAAGGGAGAGAAAATGCAGTTACATAAAACATAAAAGTCCGTCACCTCGTGACAATCGTATATAAAAAGTCTTTACTCCGATAACATTATTCAAAATCGTTAACAAAACGAATGTAAAATTCCTTAATTAGAAAATGTGATTATTACGTACGTTTATCAGTGAGTGAATCAACGAATAAATATTTACATCGTCAATAATAAATTTAAGCGAGTGTAATAATATTCAGTGCTTATGACGTTTATATAATATTAAACTATTTACGGTTGTCACGGGGGTGGGATGAAAGAGAACGTGCGTATGTAACGAAAGAGGGTTAGAGCTTGTCGGACGATCGTGACAGCCCTTACGCCTTTCACATGACGATATGCCCTTATTAAAATTCATAAGATAGAGGGCTCGCTCATTCCTACTTCAACGCTCCCGCCGTGGCTGCAAACGCTCTCCCCCTCTCTCCCTCTCTCTCTCTCTCTCTCTCTGTTTATATATATACATATATACAGAGATAGATATCTACATAACACACCTGTATGTAGGAGAGAACGTGCGCGCTGTCGTACATCATATATTTATGGTATGGCTCCGAAGGTGTGCGCCTTTCGAGTAGCAAAAGCACGGATACGGACGCTATGAGTAAGCAGCAGGAGCTACGACGTTGTATCGCCTCGTATTAAACGTTGAGCTGAATAGTCGTTCCTTCGTAGTTCCCAATAACAATAATAGTAACCTCGATCAAATATGGCATATTTTCAAATATAAAAAAAAACGAAATTACAAATATTTTCAGTCATTTAAATTTAATTAATTATAATGTAATTAAAATATATTGTTATTATTATTATGATTTTTATTATACGATGAAGTACGTGTCTCGATGTCAATTCTATACGTCTATAAACCCGGAATGGAGCACATGCAGTCTTCGTGGATTGGAAGAGAGAGAATGATGAGACGAGGAGAGCGGAGAATATGTAATCTGCAACTAGTTTAGAATATTCATGGTGTGTATAGCAACATTACGTGATATATCTTACGAGGATATCTAAGTCCTCGCGGAAATGGGGAGACGAGGGTGTAACGCATGCTGCGGCTCTCAAAGACCTGTATATATATATATATATATATATATATATATATATATATATGAGCACGTGATTATGTATATGCATGTATGTATATATATGTATATGTACCTAGGAAAATATATATACATATAATTCAGCTGGTAATGCAGCTAATAAGAGCGAGACGTTCACGTGCTGCAGAGACTCCCCGATATATTACGAAATCGCAGTCTACAGCAATATATCGCTCCCCGAGATACCAAAGATTGTTGCTCGTTATAACGAGATTCTGAATTTTTATAAATATGTGAATTTACGAAGCAGCGACGATCATTAATATTCAACGAAAAAAAAAATTTCTTTATCATTGGAACATCGTATTTCGATTCATTGGGAAAATTATGGTTTCGTACAAATCGCATCGTGTTCGAGACGGACAGTGCGGAGAACGAACAATACAAAATTTGCAAAAGTCACTTGAACCTTTCCGATAATTTGTCTTTTTTTTGTGTTTTGTTATATCGTAGTATTTATTTTTTTCCAACGAGCGAGGACGTTTCCCGTCGTTCGAGGGTGGAAAAAAGAAGATTCAAGTGACGTAACTAGGCCGCGCTTTTGTTTCCCTCATTCGTTTCGTTCTCTCGCTCTGTCGCACCGCTGTCTGGTCGTACTAAAATTGCGGAATGCCCTGGTATAACTCAAACGAATAATGAATCGACAAGAAGTGGGACAATCAATTCAAACAAACGAGGTCTCCTTTAACAAAAGTGTACCGGCCTGTATAAAAGCCGCTTTAAGCTCGTCGCTTCGTCCTTTTTTTTTTTTTATCATCCCCATTGCTCGCCCCGGGTTTTTTTCTCTCTCGCTGTCTCCGTGTCTGATGGCTAGCTTCGTCGGACAGACAGGCACTTGTTACGATCATAATAAACCTGTTCGTTTTGTCTCGGGTTCCTCCAACCCCTCCTCAATCCTCCTCTTCGTATCCTTCGAAACAAAAACTTTCCAAACTTTCACAAGTCTCATTCGTCTGGACGCAAATTTATTCCCGACAATTCCTCATAAAATCATTGCAGAAATTTTGGGGGAGATACATTTATTCCATGATAATAAAGGGGGGAAAAAAAAAAAAAAAAAAAAAAAAAAAAAAAAAAAAAAAAAAAAAAAAAAAAAAAAAAAAAAAAAAAAAAAAAAAAAAAAAAAAAAAAAAAAAAAATGGAAGAACGGAAAAAAGAGCGTCGCGAGAAAAAGTCTCGGGGGCACAAGAGCGAGTGAAAAGGGAAACTGGCAAAGCGCAATGAAAAGGGGGTGGAAAAAGTACGAACGACGGAGTATTAAGCGCTGGCTGCGCACGGTTCCAAGGATAATTCAGGCGAAAGCTCGCCTTCAAACGTTCTCTCTCTCTCTCTCTCTCTCTCTCTCTCTCTCTCTCTCTCTTCCGCCCTCTCTCGCGTTGGCGAGAAGTTATACCGTAGTAAATCATCTCGTAGTAACGACGCGAGCGCGTGTAGCTTGCAAGACCCCTATATGTGTACGCACGTTGGAGGAGGGGGGGGGGGAGTATTACCTCGCCCCGGAGCTTTTTTTTGCGAATTTTACTCGACGCGCTATTCCCAAGAAGGCCAACCCTCCGGCGCGTCTCAAAGCTCTTCTCTCCCGCCGCGTACCCAAGTACCCGCGCGTCGAGTTACGTTTTTCCAGATCCTTCAAACTCTTCGCGACTACCGGGTGCATAGTGCGAACGGGTAGTGTGTATTTTTTTTTTCTTCAACCCCGAGGTGGAAATAAATTATCGTTTCGCTGTGCGTGCGAGGTGTAGCTCGAGACGCTTTTTTTTACACTGTAATACGACGTATTAGACGTAATTTGTTTTTTTTTTTTTACATTCGTGCTGCGCGCGTACGTGCGACGATAATTATGTTGAAACTTTTTCAACGTTTGTAGAGTTTGAACACGCATAAATGTAAATAATTATTTTTACATTGGTTTGAAACGAGGGCGTATTTCTCGTAACGGTTAACAATTTTTTCTTTGTCTTTTTTTTTTCTCAAATTTATAAAAAAGTAACATAATTTTTTCGTATTATAGTTTAATATTCGCGACCTCGGCGAAGGTGTCGTGGCTAGCAAAAGTCTCTCGTCCGTGTCCTCTTCGTGGGTCTATTGTCTCTCGCGCAATTTAAAAAAGCCCGTAGCGCAGGAGCATCGTAACAAAAGCGAAAAAAAAAAAAAAATGGAACGAAGCTTGACAAACGAGCGAGGGAGAGAGGACGCGTGAAAAAAAAAACAAGGCGAACAATAAAGCTCGAGAGTAACGATAAATACGTGTCCTTTAGAGTGAAAGGGATACGGGCGAGTGTGCAATACGGAAAATATGATTGCATGTAATGTAAAAAAAAGGGAGAAAAATCCAGAAAGAAATGAACATCGATCCTGAACACGCAGTCATTTCGCAAGTGCATAAAATCTGTTGGAATTGTTATACGCGATATATATATAGGTGATGGAAAAAATGGACAGTGGACGTAAAATATTATCGATTATAGACATATAAGAATGCGGGAGCTTTCTCGGTTCACTTATCCTCTCCCTCTCTCTCTCTCTCTCTCTCTCTCTCTCTCTCGCTCTCTCTCTCGCTCTATATATATATATATACCGTATAATATAATGGCACATCAGATATATATATATATATATATATATATATATATATATATATATATAATGGTCCATCAGACGTTCATGTACCTACCTCGGATTTACCGTCGCATTTATATACGTCGAGTATATAAAATTCTGGAACGAGTATATACGTATAATATACCTAGGTAGATATGTTAATCCTAGAATCCTTTTGCTTTACTCTCAGACGAATCCAAATGAGGAGAGCCTTTGCCCTCCTCCTCCTCCTGCCTAAAAACTCTCGAGAACACACCGCACGATCTTAACCTCTCAGGATCAAATCCTTATCTCGCTACCATCCTCTTTTTCACATACACACAATCTTTTATTTTGCGTACAGGTCCTGCTACGAAGCAAACGAGAAATCTCAGGATAAATTCAATAAGATTTTGATTTATGCCATAGAGGTAATGAATATCTGCTTCCTTCTTAGAAAACTCCTGCTGCTTTCTCCGGATCTAAAAATCGCTCCCAGATATCTCTCTCTCTTTCTCGTTTCTGCCTTTCATCGCTCGTAGAAGGCCACGTGACATATATACATTATGTATACCATAAATAAATATATATATATATATATATATATATATATATATATAGGTTATAACTAATATAATGATGGTATATATATTTTGAGAGAGTCGAGAGAACGACCAACCCACCTCGTTCGAGATTTCTCCACTATGAAACTCCTCTACCCACTCCATCGAATCCTTCTCTCACCCTTTTTTTCTTCTTTCTCTCTCCCTCTCTCTTGGGCTCCTTTCTCTGCTTCCCCGTTACCGCCAATTTATCAGTGAACTGCAATTGGCCGAGTGCGCGATCCACACCCCTTACCTATATATATATATATATATATATGCACTTGAGCTACTCACTTCTCCTGTGCTATATATGAAACTTCTCTCCTTTTCCAATAGTGGTCTATTTCAACGGCGGGATATCATTTTTACCTTCTTTTTTATTCGATTTTAGCTCTTTTCTCCGCTTCTACCATTTTACCGCAGATCGTGTCCTTTGTCAGTTTATTGAAGTAATTGCCATCGAGACCCCGCTTTACTTTTCTCTCGGTGGTATCGCGGGTAATTGCTTTGTGTGTTTGTGATAATTATTAATTTCTGAGATCCGTTTCGATCCCACACCGTGAATTCATCATTTAATTAAAATATGATTATAATTTTATTAAAGCAATGGCGATGACCCATTGTTTGAATTTTTAAGTTTTCCCACATGTTTTTCATTCAATCGAAAAAAAAAAAAAAAATACGAGAATGTATGTGTAGTCTATAAAAATGGGGGTGAAAGAACGCCAAAGGTGATTGAGAAAAGTAGAGCTTACGTTACTGCAGTTTGAGCTCCGGTAACTAAACCTTTCCCTCGTTTACACTCGCAAAATGGAGCCATCCAGAGAGGGAAAGAGGGAGCGAGGAAGGGGATGAGAAAGAAAGCATAGTTGCAACTCACCCCCAGTGCAACTCAACCTTGTATAATTGTCGCTCTGTCCTTCTCCCTCTATGTCTCTTAGCCGACTGAGGTCTCGCCTTCTCTGTCGTGTACCTACGATACGTTTTCGCGCATGCGTACAGCACATCTACTCGATCCGAAAGTCTCTTCTGGTTATGTCTCGCTCCCTCTTTCTGTATACGTGTGAAACTCATTCCGAATATCTAATCGCTTTTACATGTGAAAGTCCAACCTGACTCCTTCCCTCTCCCCTATGTCATATAACTACTTTCATTCTGTTTCACACGAGTGGACGATTCCGAATAATTTGAGGATTCCAAAGGATTTGAGCGTCAGAAACGAACGTAGGGAGATGCTTATATTCGCGAATAGTTTCGTGCCAGCCGCGAATAACGAGACGAGAAAGAGAGAAAGAGAGAGAGAGAGAGAGAGAGAAAGAATACGTTCTGATAACGAGGCTAATCGCCTTCCGGTTTCGAGGACAATTCTTCGCGCTCGCTCGCTCTCTCTCTCTCTCTCTCTTTCTCATTTATTCTCGTTTATTCGCCTCGCGTGTCCATCCCACATTATAATATTCCCGTAGATTCAGCTACTTAGAGAGACGTGTTAAATATGACGAGAGAAATGGATTTATTTGATGAGGCTAAATTATGGTTAAGATAAAATTCCCTCGATTCGAAAGGAATATTATTTCAATATTTCATTGAAACGCTGGAATTTTATTTCAATATTTTCTAGCATTCACTTTAGAATTATTTCTCCAGTGAACCAAAGAGATTTGATATTCGAGTTTACATTAATTAATCACGTGGACGTTTAATCCGTGACATTAAATTAATCTAAAATTGCAAAAATAATAATAATTTGTTTTGTCTAATTTGTATGATTTTAGTGACGCTTGTCACGATGCCTGGACGCAACTACGTCTGTCACCAATGTTCGGATGTATATGCCCGAACAATCAGAGTAAAAAACGATGCGAAAAGATATCTTTCAACGTCAATCACAACCCCTGCGTCGGTGAGTGTTACAGCAAACAATCGCTGAACTATTCGTTAGTGCGTAAACGAGAGATAGATATATAACAATATATTGTAAAACGCATAATCGAGAGGAGACAAAACAATCTGATGGAAGATTGAAACAAAAAAAAGGAATTATGTCGAGTCACAAGAGCGGAAAGGACGAGAAGAAAAAGAAAAACATACACGACAATCGATACTTTACACAAGTTTACGAATGATCGATGATTATATATACATAAATTTTGATAGAGTACCTCAGCACCCTGGTACGAACTATGTGTCGATGTTGTGAAATTTTTTGATGAATTATATTGTTATAAATATAATATATCTAGATTATTATTATTATTATTATTATTATTATTATTATTATTATTATTATTATTGGTGTGTCGAAATTATAATTTGTCGTGCCAAAAGCGTTGCGTTCTTGCGTTAATTATTATCATTATTATTATTTGTAAAATATTTGTTTTATTATTTATATCGTCAGTTTTATTATTAATTTATAACATATGGCGAAAAAAAAGCACACAAAAAAGATTACGAGCTTCCCATACGATTGTTGGACGCTCGTCGATTCTGGAAATGCTCGGATTCGCGTGTAAAAATAAATACGTGAACGTGGAATAATGCATTCCTCATTTTATCCGTAACGCGGGTAAACACATTCACCAATATTTGTCCCATTAATATCGCGTGTCACGGAGTTTCATAAAATTTTCAAATTTTCGTGATCGAGTTCATCGTGCCGATGTTGTCGCTACGACGGACATTGAAAAAGTGCCATTGATTAATCAAATTGTTCAATTATTCATGAGCGTATCAGGTAGTAGGGAGGGGGTAGGGAACTCGGTGGGAGGGGAAGCAGCGAAAATTTTATTCGTAACTTCGTCACTCTCTCGGTGCGATATCGACTGTCGCCTCACGCGTTGCTTATAAATATTCAAAATGATCGATCATATTCTCCTATTTAATACTTTTTTAATCCCCCTCCGTATACCACGTTACGAAACACGAGAATAGAAACAACGGAGATCGGCAAGCGCGGTTGCGTTTGACGGAATTAGTCGTGTCTCCAATGGCAAAACTATCAAAGGTATGATGCCAGGGGGCTTCGCTCGACCTATGCTACAACTGTATTTGGCCCTCGCGAAAGCCACAAATGACGAAGCACTGTATGTAGCAACTCGTGAATCACAAGGATATCATCCTACCCCTCTTTGCGGTGTGCTTCCCGGTTCGATACTAATCCACCCTCGACACCGCGATTTCCTCGCTCGAGTCTCTACTATTCATTTCCTCCCTTCATTGGAAATACGACAACTCCGATACGACCGAAATGCACTTTTTTATTTATTTGTTTTTTGTTTTTACCTCAACCAGAATCGACGAAATTCCGGAACGTAAAAACCCTCGTAAATCTCATCGTGATACGAACGCTGTGTTATTGTAAAATTGCTCATTGAAAATATAATTAACGGATTCGTATTGATCACAAATCGAATAAAACGTCGTCATTGAACGAGCGTTCGTACAAATGTCGTGATTGTGCAAGTGTGATTTTTATCTGTCCTATCGTATTGTATCGTTTCGTTTTCGTTTATATGGTTTTCTTTTTATATTGATTTGATTTGATTTTAATAAATCTGGTGTATGCGAAGCGTAACAATCTATTGAATCGTATTTATTACGTGTGCGTAATTCGTATATAACGTATAGCATCGTCATCATCATCGTCATCATCGTCATCGTTATCGTCATACCATTTTATGACAATATTGTATTCATACGTAAACAAAACCTATTTACTCTGCGTTATTGCGTGTTACGGCCTTTCATTACGTAATTTTTATTTGCTGATCGCCTGGTGCAGCAGCTCAGCCTCGTACGCTTTCGTGTGATATAGCGTTATGATTTTTTTTTGTATTATCTATTTATTGTTATTACCGTTAATTATCATGAAACGTCGAGCGGTTGGCAAGGGTATTGAAATAAACGTTGATTTTGTGATAAATTTTTAAGGGTTGTTTGATATTTTGTTTTTTTTTTATGTCTAATTAAAAAAGTTGCCTGGGCCGAATGAATAACGATGCCGTTGTTATTTAAAAAACAAAAATGTGCTTCGCGAAATTTCAACATGTATTTCGTTTAGGATTCTACTTTTTCTTTTGTTTAATTTGAATAAAAACGTGTTTTTTTTTTTCGACAGGATTATGCGGTCTGAATTATATAGACGTTTTTTTTTTTTCGTCGAGCGATTCAGTCGTTTTTTTTTCTGTGGATTTCTTTTTGCCATTTCTCTCGCTCCCCTCGATCCCTCTCGTTCTTGCCATCATCGAGCACAGATGGCTGTAGTATGAATATGAATGAGGGGGATGCTGCTGTCTGCTTTCGCGAAGGAATACCCAGAGGGGATATATATAACTTGCCCTCGGAAATTCCGTATATTATCGGTTACCAGGAAAACTGATAGGGGAGGGTGGATGGGAGGGATGATTTCTTGCGAAAATACGGTATATCCTTGATATTTTAAAGGATCGAAAGACTCTGACGAGACGTGGATTTAAGAAAAAAAAGGGAAAAATCACCAAGGGTGGGAGGAACAATCCATGATTATCAATTAATAGACGCGTCTAGTCTTTCTCTCGTTATTCCATCGGCCCAGACTCGAATTACTTCTCGACTCGTAAAATCGGTCAGCGAAATCCTACAAGCACGAAACCAAAATCTTGGTAGACTCAGGATTTTGTTAATTCGTGGCGAATTCGTTGAAATAAAATTGCGTTTTGGCATTTAGCTTACGATAGCGTTGATTTAACTGGTCCTCCTTCTTACCTACCCACTCAGTCTCACAGAAAAGTGAGGAGGCTGTAAAAGTGCATCTGAACAGGACACGAGATGCATAGCCAATTTTTTTTTTCTCGATATTCGCTCTGCTCCGAGCGCTCGCTATAAAATTCAAGATCGAATGATATTTGTTCAATCGAATATTAGTATATGGTTTCTTTAGGACATTATTATTTCGAGGAAAGATAAGAAAGTATGCGGAAAGTGGTTGATAAAAAAAAAACAAGCTCATCGTCGAAGGATCCGCGGATCGTTGCCGATGCACATTCCCCGCAAAAATGCATTTGAAAATTGCAACGGGTCACGTATATGCACGAGCACTAAATTCGCATCCCTGAATTTAAAGCTTTATCAGACGAGAAACGGTAAGAATGCATTTTTTTTTCGATCTGATAAATGCTTAATCTCATTAATCTCGTATCAATCTGTCTCAATAATTTGATCGATTTAACAATGACATTTGTTATCTATCATTCACAAAAAAATAATTTTTGCAGCAATTACAAATCAATGGACAGAATGTACGAATAAAAATATGAGATCACTGCATGTTAGCCGTATTTTCACTCTCTCTCTCTCTCTCTCTCTATCTCTCTTTCGCATGTCAACGTTTGTCTATTACTCTACTCTCGCTGTCTTTCTATTTCTATCTCCTAATATATTTTTATTTCGAGCTACAAATACGTTCATCGAAAAAAATGATTTTATTTCCCAGAAATAAATTCCATTGGATACAAACGAATATTCGTTAATTGTAATCCACATTGGCATATTCGAATAAAAATCATTGAATACGAATTAAATTTATTGTCTCTCGATGAATGGTAAAAATCGAAGAACCAACACGTACGATGACTCGATGCCTGCGTTATTTTTGTTTATCTCTCGAGATTTTCTGTGAGTAGACTTAAATTACGAAGTTAAGTATACTTTAGTTTCCTCCCATGTATACCGCGTATTACATCCTTAATTCGTAAAATACACGTATCCATTCGAATACAAGAATGATACATCACACACGAATACTATAGACGCGCGATCATCCCCTCTATCTCCGTATTTTTTCCCCGACCTCTTACTCCTCCACTTTTTTATCCTCCAATTTCGATCCATTTTTCAACCGTGGCGCACTTACGTTACCTGAAAGATCGATCGATCACGAAATAAATACTTGATCTGGCAAATACGCCTTTTCTAACCGAGGGGGAAAGAGATAGAGAGAGAGAGAGAGAGAGAGAGAGAGAGAGAGAGAGAGAGAGAGAGAGAGAGCGCTATCTATAAACCCTCGACATTTCAGTGGCATTAAAAGCGTATGCGAGACTTAATTTTTTACATCCCTAGCAGCTCTCTTTTCCCTTCCATTTTGGCTCAATCCCTCGTGAAGTGTTCGACGAATTTAAAAATATCGGGCTTCCTCGTGTCAAGATCGGTTAAACATTACGCTAGAATAATTTATCAATGGCAAATAAAGAAAGTGCAATTACAGTCTATTACGTTTTCATAAAAAAAAAAGAGCTGAAGAATAACGATCGATCGCGCGCGAATAATCGAACTCGTTTCTCACCCTCTCTTTCTTTATCAAACTTATCGCGATTTATATACGATCTCGTCGTTCGTCACGTCGTAAACAAATACATAAATATATTTCACGTTACCGTGCCGGCATCCGTGAAATTCACTGCTTGAACTTAAAATACATAGGCATACGCTTATGTGTATGCGTGTGTGTATATATATACGATCGTGTATTATACATATATATCAACATGAGAAACTCCTCGAAACGTCGAGGCGGAGGAGAGTTATTCAAATTTCTCGGTGCCCGGCGTGGCGAGGGTGAAAGAGAGAGAGAGAGAGTGAGAGAGAGAGAGAGAACCTTCATAAATTCGATTTGAAACTCTCAGCTCTGCGGGAATGCCGACCGGGACAGGCCGAGAGACGCGAAGGACCGAGAACGATGCAATTTGTCGGTGAAAGTTACGGGGGTAGACTTTGAAACGCGTCTCGTAGCCACTCCAACCCCCCCCCCCCCCTACCCCACTCTCTTGCCTTTTCGAGCTCTCGTCTCGTCGGATTACACAGCCCCGGAGTAGCTCACGTGACAAAATATCATTTTATAAAATCGTTATCACAGCAGAGTCACAGACGAAAGAGAGAAAGAGAGAGAGAGAGAGAGAAAGAGAGAGAGAGAAGGGGAATTGAGAGAAGAATAGAAAGCGGGGTGAAAACAATTGAGAATTTTTTTTATCGTATTTTCATGCCGTTCACAATGCATTTAGAGCTCAAATTTCTACTACGTTATATATTTTATGTTCTCGTTTTGTCAGAGTCCTCGAAATTTGCCAAAGGCGCATTCGAATATGACCGGAAGAGAACGAGAGAACGAGAACTCTCTTTCGCTTCGCGTTAAATATTCAAAACGAGACCTCCCCCCCCCCCTTGCCTCTATCTCTAACTCCTCTTCTCCCACCCTTTCTCCTCGACACGCTGGGTCTTCTTCAGTTTCTCTCTCTCTCTATCTCTTTCTTTCACTCGATATATCCGGTGATAGGAAACAGTGGCAATGGACCAGCCATAATTCAACGCTCTCTCTGTCTCTCTCTCTCTCTCTCTCTCTCACTCTCTGTGGCGGAGAAACGTAGAAGTCGTTTCTTATCAAAATCCAATTTAAGGCAAACCGTACCCTCCAACTACCCTTCTCTCTCTCTCTCTCTCTCTCTCTCCCTCTATTTATTTCTTCTCACTCGATCCTAGCTCGCCTTTTCTCATCCTCTCTCTTCTTTTATACAGCCTCTACTTTTTCCCTCTTCCACGAATGAAAGCTCAAACGTGGGAAAAGCACTCTGTGCTTCGCCAAAAAATATTCGAAAGTAATGTCAAGAATTGTGTCCTAGTTCACCGCGGCTTAGAAAAACTACTCGACTAGCAAGATCACGGGAGATAATCCGATATTAATATCAGAAACGATGTTCTCGAATTGTTCTTAAACGTTATCAAAATTAATATCGAATGGCAAAATATTAATTTTAGTATTTTGATGGAAAAGAAAAAAAAATATTATTTGTATATTTTTAGGGAACGGAGATAGAAGGAAAGTCACGATCATTTTTTATATACATACATTTTTACATGGGAAAAAAAATTATGATTTAACGAGTAATTATTTAATTTACCATTATCATTGAAATTTTACGATAACAAGACGCTCTCCATTCGTGATCAACAGTCCTCCAAGTGGTCGTCCCTCTCACTTCCAGGAGGCTGTTCCATTGGCACTGAAAACACGAGGGTTACAAAAGAAAAAAGTAAAAAAAAAAGAAACACTGACACGACACGAAAACAACAGGAACAAAGAATATTGAGGATCAAACTGGAGGAGGGGTGATGAGACAATTGACAAAAATTCGTTCACTCGGTCGCGGCTCTTTTGCTTCTGTGTTTCAGACTTTCTGCCCTCCTCCGCTTCCGTAGACCTATCGGGAACGGATTCGGCCCTATATCCGTTCGACCCCCAGCAGGAGAACTTTCAGGAGATCTGGTTGCCCCCGACCAGTATGTATCCCTATTTTCTGTTTCCCGATGCGACGTCAAGGGGTAGAACGTCTTACTACGATAATAACGAGGGCGATGAGATTGAGGAACGTCGTGGTGACGTCGCGAGGGTCGAAAATCGTAATCGTCGACCGTCGGACGAGGACGAGAGCAGGCACAGCGAGCAAGTGCCCGAGTTACCGGGTGGTAGTCGTACGGGACGTCCGAGAATCACCGTTTACGGCGGCCAACCGTACGGCGGTTACGCCGAGCGGGACGGTGATCCGGACGCCGAACGCGCCGAGCCCGGTGGCTTCGATCGCTCGCGGCCGGATGGAACGATTTACGATCGTGGAGATAATAGAAAAGGGGCTGTTTACGACGACGAACAACGTAGGTCCAACGAACAGCTTGGAATTAATTTAGGCCACGAGTCGTATTCTATCGCCTCTTCATCTTCTTCGTATTATTATTATTATTATGATTATCATTATTCTTCTTCTTCTTCTCTTTCTAATTCCCAAAACGAAAAATCACCTTCATACCCGATTCCCGATCAAGCCAAGCATGATCACGCCTCGAGCACAGAGCACCAGCATCCCCGTCAAAGTTCGCATGACCTTGAACAGCACCCGAATCATCACCAGCACCAGAACGTACCGTATAATCGTCATCGCGATCGTCATCGTCAGCATCAGACCGAAGATCGAGAGTCGGACGATCGTTACGACGATTATTATCACGTCCCCGATGGAAAACAGCCCTACGCACCGTATCCGGCACTCGCACCCGCACCTTCCCGTTCGAGCGCACCAAATACGAACGTACGTGATCCTGACCACGCACGACCCGCACCACCACCATCACCACCGTACTGGCATCAGGGCGGTGGTAACGTACACGGCACCAAGGCACACGCACCGTCGCGTCCCACTTACTACTACGAGCACGGTGTTCTCGTCGGTCGTTTCGACGATCGCGATGACCGCTTTGACAGTGACGGATCTTCGAGGTCCGGGCTGTCCTATCCGTTAGATCGACTCCTCGATCTTCGCGAGGCTTTCGAGGGTTTCATCGATCAAGGTAAATTCGGTAATGAGCCACTTCGATCCGAAACGTCGATTATCTTTTCGAGCTCTCTATATCTCCAGATTCAAAATTATATCGAAATTTTTCATCTTATCAATTTTCCCTTAATCTCTAGGATTATTTTCCATTACGATATCAAACTTAATTCAAAACATTCAATGTTTTATATCTTTTTTAAAACGGAAATAAAACGAGCTGCTACGTGTTCTAGGGACAATGTATATAGTCGTGTTAAAAATTGTTCTATTATTATCCAAGGTTTTATATACAGGAAAGGAAATACGAATTCGTAGTTCGTATCTCGCTCGAGCGAGTTTCACGTCTATGACTCGAGGGACCGAGATCCGAAGATGAAACCGAGCGTGTCCTGTGCACCTATGAACTATCTACCCTTTTCCATCCCCCTCCAATCTCCCAACCCTCGACCAGTCACCGTGTATATAGGACACACACGCTCGAGAAAACAAAAGTTCGGAGTAGAAACGATATGTGGAATGTGAGAATCGAGGATACCTCTCGATGTCTCGCGAAAGGCAGGCCCCGAAGTAACAGCGAGGTGCGATTCTCGCGCAATGAACTATCCGAGAATGTGTACCGTGCGATAAAAGACGAGCGGAAGGCGAGACACGACAACTTCTCTCACGCAAGATCACACTCTCTTCTTTTGTCCTACCGACGCGTGTTCCTCTTTTTATTTCTAATTCTTCCGTGAAATCGAGATGGGCAAAGGGACGAAAAAATTTATCTCCATCCTACGTCTCTCGCTTGTTCGCAGTTCTTCGCTTCTTTCTTTTCATTTTTATTTTTTTTATTGTTTTTTCTTCTTGTCTCGTGCACTTTACACCATGTCCAAGGCTACGAAGAGAAAGAATTCCATAGAATACGCTTTCCATAGTTCCAACGTGTCTAAGAGAAAAGGGGGATGCGTATTTTGATCCTTTTGCACGAGTGAAACTATATATACGCGTTTACAAAAGTTGGCATAGCGAAAAATGTTGCTCCGGCTCTTTTGAAGCGTGAGAGACGTCGCGAGTTAACCCTTCAATGTTTCTCCTCTTTACGTAACGTGTAAAACACAAATTCTCGACTCTCTTTATCCCGTACGTGTGTCTCTTTCTGTCACTCATTGAGAACACTCGTGTATGTGTACACATAAAGTTTCCCGAGAGGTTCGTTCATTATTCGCGTATGTAAAGCCCGAAATAATTGTTTTTTTTTACAATATCCTTCCTGTCTCTGTCTCTGACGCGTTCGCAGTGAAAATCATCTCGCATCCGGACAACTCGACGAGCTTCGAGGTGATCGAGTCGCAGCTTGAGAATCCGCTCATCGATGCCGATCATCAGGATCTTCACGCGTTGAAGCAACTACCCTTACCTGGTATACATCATCGGCCTTATCATCGTAAGAATCAAACCGGAGAGGAGAACGACGGTGAGTTTGAATTTATTTCATTTTATCGATCTATCGATCGATCGTCTTTAATTCGATGACGCGTTCGAACAGTAAATTCCGTATCTATCGAATCCTATGCAATTGCGTTAGTTTGACCAATGTGAGAGACGAGCTACGAATATATATATATATATACGTATGTTGCCTCGGTAGGAATTTCGGGGTATTGTTCTATCGGTATTGACTGTAACTACTCGTGAACGGATTCACGTGCCCCGTTGCTACATATCGGATATCTCCGATGGTCTCTGATTGTATTCTCCCTCTCTCGGTGTCCCTAAATGTCTATATACATCTGCACCGATACATCGAATCTCGGTCGAATCTGAGCTATACCCAAACGCATCTGCTCGACGATCGACCATTTGCACTGACTCGACCGGTACAGGAGGTTTGCGACCAACGTCGTCTCTCTCCCTGGTCTGATCAAAGGCGTCGTATAACGACTGATCGACGGATAACGATGCCTGAGTACCCCTCGTCCAACACACTACGATCTGTAGCCAATGATACTCGCTCGATAGTCTAAACCTCCTTCGATTAATCGCCCAATTAATTATTTTTTGTAATACGTTCTTATATTTGTTTCCTGAGTGATAAATATAAATAGGATTAGTTCTGTTTTTTTGTTGTTGCTTTTCAGTTTGTGTATTTCTATTTATCGACGAGGTTACGTTACGCGGGAGAAAAACAATCTTAGGATCGAGCAATGAGACGTATAACGATCGTGGAGCGAGAAAATAGAAAATTGCCATCGGATTGCAGTTTAAGAAGGACGATTTTCCACTGAAAACAAATCGACTCTATTACCCGGAAGGATGTATATAGAACGACGAGTTGGAGGAGAAACGATTTCTCTCTCGACCTCTCGATGTGTTGGGAATGTCTTATACGTAAGGTTCGATACGATACACAACGTCGTTGCTTGGAATTCGATTTATGTTTTTCTGTTTTCTTCTTCTTTTTTTTGGAGGGGGGAGGGGGTGGGGGGTGAATGGACAGAAATGGCGCGGAGATGTCAAATAAGCGATATCGATCGTGAAACGTTGAGAGGCATGAATTGGCTCGATGTAGGTACGTGTATATACGAAATGTTTCGAGAGGGAAGCTATACAAAATTACATGGGTGAAATTACATCAAGCCTGATTTTCGATTTACTCGACTACCATTGTGTCGACGATGTATAGCTATCGCTCCCCTTCACTCGGCCCTGTTTCATCCCCATTACAGTTCGATTATTTCCGATCATCCCCCATCCTCTCTCTTTCTCTCGTTCCACTTACGCGTGATAAATTTGTATCCAACTCGATTTGAATCCACCGAAATTTATCGAAGAAATAATTCGGCCGTTACGGCAATTGATAGAGAGTTACGATTTGCGAATAACGATTATACAATAAATCACCGGAAATATAAACAAACGAATAGAACGAAGAATATTTTCTTGTTCGAGAGAATTTTGAGAAATAAATGAGAAAATCCTTGTTGTACGAGAATCGCGAGATGTTCGCGAAGAGAATGAAGGAAGCGAAGGGAAAGAAGCTGGTTCGCACTTTACACACGATAGTTTCATGACGTCGACGAGGACGACCGCGTCGACGACAAAGTTTCGAGCGTTACTCTTGTCCGCGCCACAGAGATACCCATCGTCGGTACTCGCCGCGATTTCCCTGAATGATTTATCGCACCGGAGATTTAATTTAATTCCGGGGTTGTGCAAGACGCGACCCAAAGTGTGTGTGCAAGAGAGGGAGAGAGATGAGACGAGAGAAAGGAAGAAAGAGAGAGAGAGAGAGAGAGAGAGAGAGAGAGAAGTCTCATTTCCCGTCTGAAGGACGTATCCGTTTGCGTCAAGAGTGGAAGGGAGAGATGAGGAGAAGGGAGATATCGCGTTCTCGCGGATGACCCAAATCAGAGAAGAACTTAAAGTTTCAGCAAGCTCTCGGTAACTTTCGTACGCGATAAAATTTTCCTAGAGGATAGATCGATAACTCGGCTTGCTCGCGGCTACGATTTTATACAAGAGAACGAACGAGAGAAAACCATTCGCTAAAGCATTTCGTCAATTTCGATCAAATCTTATAAATCGAGAATCGGATCATTTATTAATATTGCTTGTTACGATGTATTTTTTTTTATTATATGAAGATTGTATGTCGTAAATATAGGAAGAGTTCATGAAAATAGAGATATCTATAATAAACGTCGGGAGTTAAGAAACTGAATGTGAAAAGTTTCAACTATGCCTCGTGTCATTCCCTCGTCACGAGCACGCATCGTAAATTCCATTCTCATTTTCGTACGTCACTTTACCGTATAATCTCGAGGAATCCTTCGGGGTAAAGGGAGGATCCTACATTCCAGGGTCTCAGTTTGCATTCCCCAGCAATTCACCTTTTGAATAATGAGTCGGTGAAAAGGATCCGAGGATTTTCGTCTACCGCGAAAGAAGCCGCGAAGCCGAGAATCGAATTTTTCAATGACGAAGACAATTTTCGTATAAAACAAAAATAGAACTAAAAACGAAATAACAATTTAAGACGTCGAGTAGAGATTGATGTTTGTATGAAAATAATATTAAATGTTACGGATAAAAAAGCATCGAGATACGAGAGGAAGAATGAAAAAAAGAGGAAGAAAAGAAAATCGAGAATGAAAAGAAAACTGAACGT
>JAPYZU010004175.1:0-17984 GCA_030523005.1 Tryphoninae sp. B BG-2022a | reverse complement strand
AAAGAATAATAATGTCTTTCCACTTTTTGTTTAAGGCCCCTCGCTTGCCCCCACAAAATACGCCCCTTCGCGATAGAACTACCTTAAAACGATTATATTTATATCAAAATAATCGCAACTCACCTCACGAATGCATTGTCGTCCGTCTGGGTAAATCGATCGGCGAGATCGTGAAGGCTGTGAGGTGTGATCTCCTCGAGATTGTAATAATCCAGTAACGAATATTCGGTAGCCCAATGCGCGCTACCATCCTCGTTCGCTTTCGTCAGATCGAGGTAGAATTGCGTGTAATCGAGAATCTGACGAAAAACACATATACGACCGCATACGTCGGGATATTGAAAATGGTTTATAGCAAAAAGGATCCATCTATTGTTACGAGTCGTATAGGACGACGAGAAGAATAAACAGGGTGTTATAAAGTGTAATAATACCGTTGACCATACGATACATTGTTCCATATCACAATGGTATACAATTCGTTTTTTTCTCATCCCTCTCGTTTTTTGACCTCCCTTCTTTTGTCAATTATATTTCGTTGATCATTTTTTTCATTCCCGCCTGGACATTGATATCGATGAAAGCTTTTTTTTAAACTCGAATGGTGAAAACCTTTTAGAAATATCATACGTACGACAGCCAAGTATCATCGACAATTTTAACTGACAAACATTTCATGAAACCCGCAAGATTATACCGTTCGAGCTATTCCCGACTCTTCATTAAATTTCAACGATCGAATGGAGAAGAAAAAATACGTTGTCGCATTCACTCGTGTAAAAACGTCAATATTTGTGTCAATTAATACGAAAGGTACGATCGACGAATCTTTTTTTTTGTTCACCTTGCGGATGGTTGCTGTTATTAACTCGGAACGTTAACGACGTTATAAATATATGTCTATAAATCCCGAACTATTTTAGTATATCGATCCGGAGATATCAAAATTCACGTGGCGTATTTGGAGAGGAGACATTTTTAATGGGAGATAAATTATGAATTCGCGACGAAAATAATTGCAGCGAAGATTATGGAATAATGAATGATTCTTGTACGCGGAGATATCAGAATAATATCGATAATACGTTTGTTGAATATGACGCAACGAGTATTTTTTCTTAAAATAATTTCCTAGTAATTTTATTTTACTTAGCTTACCTTTCCCGTGCTCGTTTCGAACTTGTAAAGTCGTAATCCCGGATTATTAGGTCCACCAGCTCGTCCTGGAGTGACACTCGGTGCCATCATGATCCACGATATCGGCACTCCTGGATAATCGTAAGGTTTCCGAAAAAATGGAAACATTTGTTAGAACCGTATCCGTTCGGTTAATCAAACAAAACTTATTTGGCCAACTTTCAAGTTGGACGCTGGCCAACTTTCGACTTTGAGCAATGGGAATTAATATAGTTTTTTTTTAATCTTGCGCGTATCCCGATAACTTATAAAATACGGAACGAATCGTAGATTAATAAAACAGATTGTTGAATTTTCAGTCGACTATAATTTTAGATCGTACCGCCATCGCTGTAGATCGTACGAAACGTATCCGAGTGCCAGTGTCCGAAGAATTGTCCGGCTATTATGTCCGAGTACAATTTCACAACCTGCAGATATTTCCTGTTGTGCTGTACGCTCATTACCCTGGTGCCACCCTCGCGTTCCCTGACACCCGGTGGCGTGTGACCAACCACGTATACCTGATGACACGAAGATTAAACAGAAGAATACAATTAACCCGCCAATTTTTATTTTATGATGGAATATCAACTTTCCAGGACGATTTAATAAAAAACCGTTTCGTTGTTGTTTTCACTTCGACATTCAAATTATGGGTAATAATGTTAGGATTAGAGCTACCCGAACTGACATTAGCTAAATGATCCGATCAATAGTGTAATGATATACGCAAACTGATTCTGATCCGATACCTAGGAGGGCTTGTCGTCAGTCGGTTCGAAGCTGATTATGGATTAGGGAATGGGATTGGATCTATGGGGACAATTCGAAATAGGGTGAACATGAAAGGAGTTCAAAACACGCGACACAAACTGTGAAAGGAGTGTGTATACAAAATATTGCAAAATGGGATAACGTGATTTTGCGAAACTTTGAAAAAACGTTTAAATATTGCGCAATAATGGAGTTGACAGTTTTCAAAAGTTTGCACGAAAGTAAGTGACATTCGTTTTAAACTTCTTTTTTTGGATAAGTAGAGAAAAAAAATATTAAAAAGAAAATATTTTTCCGATATAGATCACCGTGTTGAGAGTTCTCTAGCCATGGGAGTCGTATCAGACACGCTTTATCGCTGCGTTATTCAACCCTGACGAAACGTTAGGCAACCTGATTATTTTTTTACTCGGATAATTCGATTACGGCGAACGCTAACGGGTCTAGTGTTGATGCTCGAGAATTTTAATGTCGTTGAACCGCAGAAACTTTATTATTTTCTGGCAGCCCTCGGTGATTAGTAACTTATCGAGTTGCGAAGCAGACTGAGAATGGATAACTTGGAGATGACACTGTCACACAATTCAAAGTATATCTTGTTCTCTCTCTCCCTCCCTCTCTCTCTCTCTCCCTCCCCCCCCCCCTCTCTCCCTCTCTCTCTCTCTTTCTCTTTCCCTCTCTTTCCCTCTCTTACATTCTATCTCTCAGGCTGCCAATCTATTTTGTGCCAAAGTGCGACCCAGTGCATCGTAGGGTCTAAGGGATAACTACTTCGGCAACACGAGGGGTACGTTGGATATACCATATATACACACAGAATGGCTATTGGTGGGAAAGAGAGGGCGCCAGAGATGAGAAGCATCATCAAAGTTTTGGTAATGCGCGCACAAAGCTCGAGACTCGGCGCTGGTTTTGGATGGTTACTCGAATGCTTGCATGAGAGAGCTCACACAGAAGAGCTTTCGCATCAATTTCAATTACGCGGGTAATTCGAGTTGCAGCGACGAAACGCCGGGCTCCTCGTACATACCTAGAGATATGAGCGCGAGCGAAGAGAAGGGAAACAAATGTACGCTGTTATTAGAGCTCCAGAAATTAGCATCTCGCGGTGACAACTTCGCGCAAATAAAAAAAAAATAAAAATAAAACCAACGACTCGCTGAATAATTATAAATAATTATAGGAAAAGGGAGAATCTTTCTCGTTCGTTACAACAATGGCGAACGAATGAAAATTGTTAAAATTGCTATATACGGCACGGACCGTTACGTAACGGCAACGACACGTACCGGCACCGGTAAAGCAAAACTTTCTAGCATGGACTTCAATGAAAGCATTCGTACTAAGCAGCAACTTCCGGTGTAATTTGAACATACACATAAAATTGTCTCGATCGTGTCGTTGCCGTTACGTAACGATCCGTACCGTGTAGTCTGAAACAATGTTTACACTGTACAAAATGAACTGAATTTTTTTTATAATTCTTACTCTAGGAACGTACGACGAGCCCCGTGTTTTACGACATATTCGATCGATCGATTCCGAATGAAAATTCTCGTTTCGGTGTTTCAACCAGCGTGATACCAGGGATCGGAGATGACTGCGCGCAAAGCCACATTATCGTCGTGCTAATAATATTTATGTCAATGAATGGAAAATTAATATACACATATATATATCGTGGATGATCCAAAAAACGCGCGCGGTGTGCTCTCTCGATATGTGACGCGGATTTCACACCGGGTTACAATAAGTCTGTAACGAGTAAAAAGCAGACGCGCGCCAATACCAGTGAAAACAGTTCGGAGGAATAATAGCCAATATCGAACGTCCATACATGACCACTCGTACTCTTGCTTGAAACCAGAAAGGCAAAGAGTGAAAGAGTTTGCAAGATATATGTAGCGGGAGATGGAGAGCGAAATATATATCTACATATATAGATAGATACGTATATAGAAAACCACCCCTGGTTAGAATTGCACAGAGGTCTACCACTATAGAACTCAAATAGCGCAACGTGCACAATTCCCGTAGCGCTTCCTGCTCATGGTACAACGCGATATATATATATATATATATATATATGTGTGTGTGTGTGTGTGTATATGTATATATGTATTTATATATAGGCAGGTATACACAGTGAGAATAAAAGAAATGCGTAGCACGCGAGAGGGAGCGAGGGAGAAAGATATATGCGGAGAGAAGCCTGGACACGTAGGAAAAAGAGAGGAAGCCAGAACGAGAGGGCAGTGGCAGCGACAGTAGCAACGTAACATCCCTCTCGATGAGACGACAATAGGATCGCTGATTGATCTCTTTTCACGCTGACGCGCACCAACGATTCGTAATTTGTAATCGTGTTATTGGTGACCTCCCCGTTAATTGCGTTTGCTGACTGCGAGCCAGTGTCCTGTATCGGCACCAAGGGGAATAGGGGAAGCGACGGTACCGGATAAAGAATAAAGGCATCCCAGATTTCCCATAGTTCCATCGATTCACCCAACATACACGGATACCCAGAGTTTTCCCTACTGTGGACAAATCCGCTCACCCTTTCCTAAAAAAGTTCAATTAACCGATTGATTCTCAACTTTTTTACCTTACCGCTTCATTCGATGTTCGCTATGAATCGACACATTGCGTATTTTGCACGGAGAGTATTCTCGACTCGATGAGAGGAGATGTGCTGCGACCGATCAACTAGAAACTAATTAATTCGGATAGAAAGAGGAATGGACGATAGCGATCGCCTCTCTCGTCTCATTCTGGAATATGTCAGGCTTCCTTTCACATTGGCCGGCTAGCGGCCAAGGTAGAGGTTCGAAAACCAAAATGAGCGCAGGAGATGATTCGATGGGAGGACTGGAGAAACGAAAGAGAAACGAGGAGTAGAACCGCAGCCGTCTGACCTCGATGGCTCTCCCAACCAGCAAGACGAATGGGTCCTTCACCATGTGGAATAAGAACTCTCGGCCGTGGCTCTGTGGGAAAATTTATCGCCATCGGTTGAGAGTGCCTGGCTCCAGCACCATTGGTGCCGGGGGCTACGTACACTACTTCACCGTTCGCGGATCACCTAGAACGAATCCATGAGTCCGACCATTCGGCTATGGTACTACTTAAATCTACTGTGCTAGTGGATTATGCACGCAAACGCACTACCTTGGATATATACATAGATATAGATCCGTAGTAAAGTGGGGGGAGGGGGGAGGGGGGAGAAAGTAGCCTAGCCTAACCTCGACTCTTAGCCGAATTAGAATCCGTTCGATTTTATCGGCAAGTCGTAAATTGCACGGTAGCCAAAACCACGCCCAACTTGGCCCTCGTTTCTAGGGCTGGAAAAACGACGTACCGCAGTCGAATGCGCCCTATGTTAGACGAAACGGGGGAACCGAGTGCCCATCGTTCACATTGAGAAAGCACTGAAAATACTTTTTCTCGTAACAAAGTCATGAATTCAGATGGAGTATTTCTTGGAGTCGTGACTGAGAATTGTTAAAAACTACAAATTAGCATATGTAGGTATGCGCATGTTTCACGAGAAAGTCTCTGTGGAAATGGGTAGGTAGGTCAAACTTGTTTTTCCTGTCCCATCGAGACAATGTCAACTTCCGGATGATGGCGTTGAGTGGTAGGTTAAAATCGTTATTCACGCAAACTAACCTCATTGACTGCTTACACAATGGGAAATTTCGCGTATAATGTCAATTTAATTTTCATTTTTCCATGAACAACAGAACGCGAACATCGGCAAATAACGCGCATCCAATATCAATGAAACGTTTCATTAACGTTCAACAATTTGTCAGGATCGTCCACATCGCCATACGAGATGCAATAATCTCAGCGGTGACGATTATTGGAAGTGGAGAATATACGTTCGTGTGGCAATAACTCACACGCGAGGCGAAGGAGAAAGAAGAATTAACGGGGAGAATTCTCGTGATTTGGTGTTTAATTTAATTTCAAAACGCGTATCTACTCTACCTGTCACGAGGATTCTACAAGGACGTTATCCGGTAGCGACGTAGCATTAGAGGTAAATGTCCTTTAAACGAGACAGCAATGTGGAAGGTATTCGACGAAGCGGGCGAAAGCCAAGTACAATGCGACGGAGGATAGAACGACGAATTCAAATTCAACGCTTCATTCCATCTCTGTATAAGCGCCGCATCTTGCCAACCTTGTTTCCATGTCACTGTTGCGCACTCCCGCGCACTCGAGTTCATCGATGAATTGTTACATCGATCGACTTCTCCATAGCCTTCTGTCATTCGCGTCATTAAATTAGGATCGGAATCCCTTTGCCACCTTCCGCCCGAACTCGAAATATACTCGATGAATTAGCGTAGACGAGGCTCGCTTCTAAAATGGACCACTTCGATACGGACGAGCCATTATCGTTGACCTACATTCCTCTTCGTCATTAACTAAAAATCTACATAGTCGCAAGGGACGTTCGAAATATTTTCGTACATACAAAAAGAGGACAATAATGATGAACTAGAAGTTAAAGAACAAACACGGAGTCAATGCGTAATAAGATACACCGGGGATGGAGTGGAGAGAAAGAACTTTATCATCTGAAAATGTAGTCAGAAACCGGAGGAACGTTATCATTATTTTCGGGCGACCCTTCCGCACAGAGAGCTTGGAGCGAAGAGTGAAAAGACCAGATCTGAATGACAATAAAGCCAACGTCCGTTGCTGTAATAAATTCAACGACGAGGACCAAAACCATGTCTACACTTTGCGAAAGGAGGGGTGGGAAAAGGGGGAGATGACGAAGATCGGAAGGAAGCTGATGAGGTTGTAGAGATGCTGCAGGAAGTTTCAGCAGTTCAACATGCCCTACTTCTCAGCAAATTGTCGTCTCAGGCGAGGGTGAAGCTTTCGAGAGTCACCTCTATATATCACGGGCAAGCCAGGAGATACGGATAGAGGAGACCGTCTTCCAAGTAGAAATGGGGTGTATCGGTCAGACGGTGCACCATGCTTGTATTACGTATTAGAACACCTAAGGCGATGCCTTGACCAGCATGCGACGGGACTCGTTGTCCGTAAATCGATGCTCCAAGATCAAAGAGCCCCTTATATAATCGAGGATTCTGAATTCATAGCGGCGAAAGGACGGACGGGTCTTTCAAAAGGGAGTCAAACTTCTACGTACGCTGTTCGGTTATGTACTTCGTATATATAATACATATATAAATATATAGTTTAATGTGAATGTGCAACACAAATCTAGAACTTTAGAAAATGTAATCGCAAGACGAGGCAGATTCGTGGGCCAAGTATATCGCTCGAAAAGAGGTCACATGGATTCGGGATGTATATAAGGTGTAATAGTTATATGGAGCGACGAACGAGAAGAAATCTGTGGTTGTTGGTACTGGTGCATGCTTCGGCTGCTTCTGGCACATTGCATTATCATTATAGCAACTCCCTCAAGAATACTAATTCCCAGCGTCTCTTGCTCCCTCCCTTTCTCTCTCTCTCTCTCTCTCTCTCTCTCGCGCGCGCGCGCTCTCTCTTTGGCGCATTACAAACCTCGTGATAGTACCATCCCCCTCGGTCTTTTGGGAATAATCGTAGATTGCACAACTTCGCTCCAATAATCCTAAGGTCTGAAGTTCACGATGTCTCGCCGAGATGAACGTACTCACACTTATTGTTAGATATTCCAAAACAAGTGTGAATGTATATAAAGGGTGGATCGGCAATTATTTACTGGTATACCGTTCCACGCACTTCTTCGTTACTCCTACTTTTCCACACGTTTTTCTTTCCTTTCCTTCGAACGGAAATAATAAACAGAACGGTATAATTTTTTAATTATTGATACATCTCTTCCGTAAGTTTGTTAAATAAGGGTTATCGTTCAGTCATCCTCGTCTCATCGTTTTTTTTCACCGTCTCGCTCATCATTATTCGTGGCTGCTCGAGGAATAATAATAAAGCAAGCGTCACTAACAATCCCGCGGGATAGCGAGTAGACCCGCGGCGTCTTTGCCACAGGAAAAAGGTAAAATCTGCCAGACGAAGTAAAAGTTTTCAGGCAAAGAGAGAAAGAGAAAGAGAGGGAGGGAGAGGTTTGAACCCAAGGAGAGAACAGAGAACGAAAAGTAGCGAGTCGAGAAAGAGAGAGAGAGAGAGAGAGAGAGAGAGAGAGAGAGAGAGAGGGGGGGGGAAAGAGAAAGGAAGAGAAGGATGTTGCGGTACAGTGGTCGCAGTGTGGAAGACAGCCACAGACGGTAGTGTGCAACGTGGTCTCGTTGCACGAACGAGCCAACGGGGCGACGCTCGTCTAAGTGGAAAAGATCCGTAGTGAGTGGCCAACCACACTGAGTTCTACCCTTCGGTACAACGAGCGAACGCACACACACATATCCATTCGCACACGTATATGCGGAAAAGTACTACAGGAGCATCCCGGACCAATGAGAGCAAAAAGACAGAGAGAGGGAGAGAGAGAAAGAGAGAGAGAGAGAGAGAGAGAGAGAGAGAGAGAGTTTCTGGGCAAGCGATACACCTACCCAAAAGTAGGTATGCACAGTGAGAGAAAACCGAAGCGGAAGAAAAGGGAACCGAGTAAACGAAACCATTTGCCAACTGTTCGAATACACCGGGGTCCGGTCACAGGGCACGCTACGAAGTATGAAGAAAGCCGAAGTGGGCTAGTGTACATTGAAAGAAAGTATCGATAGGAAAAGAAATTGTTCCACTGCAGGATTTTCCTTTCATCAAACGTCTCTTGCTGCGCCTTAACTCACAAGTCGACAACTACAAGCCCCAAAGGCACAACCAATTTCAACAGACGCTCATACGTACTCACCATTTCTTTTTTCCTGCGTGCAGTGCGCAACGTCGTGTCGAACCAAAACCACTGTCCAAGAGGATCGTCCGTGTCGTCGCTACTCCCTGTCGCACCCCCGATGCCATTGCCCGCACGTTGATTATGAACCCGATTGTCCATTCCGGTTTCAGTCCCGAGCCACAGATTAGTGTTGAGAAATATGATCCTGTAATTTTCGGACGTCTGCTCGATCGTGTAGAAGCCCGCTGTAACACACAACGTTATGAGGGACCTGCGTCCATGTGCGTGTGTTTGCTTCGTAACAAATGTGAGGAAGGGGTGCGGGGATGGATTAATCGCACGCAGAGGCAAAATGTGCCCGGCCCAAGTTCTACGAGGGTGTGTTTACGAGAGTACTTAATCAACCTGCATACTATACTCTATTATAGCTTCGAAGGTCTCCGGCTCCCCAGCATTGGCCTTGATAAGTTTGACTCCATGCCCTGATATGATATGGTACATATATATCTATATATCGTATGTACCTTTCACCTATATACGTATTTATACGACCATACCGTATAACTTTGGGCCAGGTACACTTGAAAGAGCACCGGGTACGCTAACCTACCCTCGTACACCCGGCTGATGATAGGCTCTCTCGTGATTGCTAGAATTACGCTACTTCCGGTTTCATCGCGAGATGAACGACGTGCGTGACGGAACATCTATAGACGCGTCGAGTGAAACTGAGATGGTAGAACCGAGAGGGAAAGGGGAGAGTGAGAATGAATAAGAGTGTGTGTATGTACGAGAGAGAGCAATGGAGGGAGCTATACGATGAAACCAATGTGAATCTCAACCCTCCGAACTCCACATCGTTGTGTATACTTTTACTTTTTCCAAGCTATTCCCGACCGTCTTATTATTCCTCTCTTATATCCATCCCATCGTTCCCCAAACCC
The DNA here is from genome assembly GCA_030523005.1 of Tryphoninae sp. B BG-2022a. Classification (NCBI taxonomy): domain Eukaryota; kingdom Metazoa; phylum Arthropoda; class Insecta; order Hymenoptera; family Ichneumonidae; species Tryphoninae sp. B BG-2022a. The sequence goes on along the minus strand of JAPYZU010004175.1, from coordinate 8,261 downwards.
TTATATATCTCACTGTGTTTACTCCCCTTTCGTATAATACTTCTCTCTCCCTCTTTTCACGTTACCGGTAACCCGTCGTCGTGTTTTATCGGTGGGAAAAAACTTGGCAAATATATATAAAGGTACGAGATTTAGAAACGCTCGGCTTGCTAGCTATTCCAAGGTTGGTCCAGCTTCAGGTAGGAGGCGTGCATAGAGTTCTTGCTAGTCGTACTATCACTGCCAGTAGTAGTGGAGAAAGTAGTAGCGGCGCGGAAGACCGTTCGCCATAAGTCCTCATTTTGCTCAACGCATTTACGTCCCTCCGTTTACCCTTGCAGTTCCGTTCGTTTTCTCTCCGCACTACCACCACCATCACCACCACCACCACCACCACCAGCACTATCGCCACCAACATCAACTCTTCCGGTTTCTGCCATAACCACCCCACTCTTCCATTCCCTTCCCCAATTCCCCGTTACCCTCTTACCCCGGTCCTCCCTGAACGCCGTATTTTCCAGTGAAAACTTTCGCACCCTGAGAGCCAAGAAAAACTTTTGGATTTATGCTTCGCGAATTAAGTATAACCCGTTTTTTCCCACCCTCTGTACTTGTTTCTTCTTGCTGTTTTTTTTTTAATCTTTCTTTTTCATTCTTTTCTCTTCTTTCGCTCGAAAGCGTTACGAAATCGCGTTTACCCGCTACTCTACTCTGCACCAACACTACCGCCAATCTCTACCTCGGCCTATTCTCACTTCCACCCCCCCTACCACCATCAAGATCAGACTCTTCACTCACCACCACTCCAATGCGATTCCCAGAGCGGCCGGCAGTTCTCTTGGGCGTAAATAGTTTCCGCGAGCGTGAGACTTCAATTACGCGAAACCCGGTGAATGGTGGCGCGGATGCTGGTCTGCCGCGCAGTGCAGTATATATTTGTATATATATATATATATATATATATATATATATATATATATATATGCAGCACTGAAGTAACTAACTCATGCCTGAAGCAACTATGAGTTTCTGATACGCGCGCGTACCTCCCATTATAAGCGAGCGTATGCATGCATATTTTGTATTATTCTTGAAATATGATCTACCTTTTCGAAAAATAAGGAGCAACTGTATACACGTGCATATAAGAAAATACGTGGAAATATAGTAGAAGAAATATACCCGAGGAAGTATTCTTTACGAACTTTTTTCGAAGGTCTGAAGGGCTTCCATTGGTAACCAGTGTTTCCACAGTCCTGCAGTTTCATTAAAATAGAGACCGCCATCCTCGTGTCCCAACGCGGGAAATACGAATTGTCCGGTGAACGTGTGCGACAATAAATCCGTCAGATTCTTGAGACACTGGAGACGCAATTCCTTGGTCATTTTTTCACTGTGGGACAACGCGTCTCTGCAACAAGTAACGAAGATGGATTGTACACGACGGTAGAGTTTTATAGCCCAGTTTATGTACTTCGTTGACACAATTTATCCAGTTAAATGTTATTATCGATTTACGACTCGTGCATTTATTTTATTGCACGAATAAAAAAAAATTGAGTTTATTGAAAATTAATGGATACACTGGTCTTTATTTTGGACTCGATTCGACCAATCTCTCTTTCCATAATTCAACGTATCAATATTAAATGAATTATTTCGAGCAATAATTCGAATGGTGATTAGCTATAGCTGAAAAATAAATATAAAGAGTGATGTTGCAATGCTAATTATTAAATTGCCACTCCGAACCCTCTCCCGTTTATCGGTCGCATTCTCCGCAAAATATTTTAATCCCGCGACGGTTCTTGTTACTTCTGCCGTATGTTTGTTGTTTTTCCGTCGAAACGAAAAGCTCTACACGCGAATGGGTATTAGAGTTACCGACGTCGAATTCACGATTCTTCGTAACCGTCGCTACCTCGCTTCTTAGAAATAAACTGACAAATTGAATAGGGAAACGAGATGGAGAAACGAGGACGGGAAACAAAAAATATATAATCGTTTTGGGTTGAAGGAGGGGGGATGATTTTCGAGGAAGTGAACAATTGATCGTGCGAGCGAGGAGCAATGAAACTAAAAAAAAAAATTCAAATGGGCATGAAAGAAATTTGAACGCAGCGACGCTACCGGAGTGCTTTTTCCCCTCTCCTTTCATTCTCGTTCTTCTCTCTCGCCCTATGAACTTCTGGTGCCTCGTCGAGCCCTCGGTGGCCCGGAAATTTATGTAAACGCAATTAGCGATAACCCAATTGTCACGAGGAAAAAGAACGCGAAGGAGCGAGGTATGGATAGACGCGCGGTTCTGAATAAGAGAAGCAACGAGAGAAAGAAGAGCCGAGGGAGTACAACGTACGGAAAAAGATGAAGAGAAAGAGAGAGAGAGAGAGAGACAGAGAGCTGGTACCTCCGGAAGCATCGACTGTTGCTCGACGATTTTGTTCCACATATTTGATTAAATGATTCCACGAAATCGCGTGCTCTCCTCCTTCACACTTCTCCCATTTCTTTTCTTCCGACGTTTCTCGCGTCGCGTTTCTCTCTTCCGCCTCATTTTTTTCATCCATCGACGTCACCGCCGAGCAGTCCCGACGTCAATGTTGGATGCGACCTGTATTCCTATCTTCCACTCTCCCCCACCGACGCCACTTCTCCGCAAAGCTTTTGCTCTTCCATCGCCGCTGCCGTTTGCTACGTGCTAAGCCGACGGGTCGTTCGATAAAAGGTTTCTCGTGGCATCGCGGGGCCATTATATCTCCCGTTCTCTTCACCACGGTGGACTGACTAGCGTGTCTACTACATACCTATATAGCGATAGAGAGCGAGATTAAAGCTCGGAAGGACTAGACCTCTCGTTCGCTCTCGCTGTCGCGCATTCGGCGCGGACTTGACGAATCTTTGCCGCTCGAAGGAGTTCTGTTTCTTTTTCGTACCCGTATGTATGACCGTACATATCGTGACCACACCATGCTCGCAGCTACTACGTGACTCGAAGTCTTTCTCTATCGTTTCTTCCTGCACCGGTTGCCAACCCCCGTCGATGCACGTGAGCATTGTATAGAGAAGTATAACTACATTTTTTGTTCGCCGAGCGTAAGGGAGAGATATTTTATATAGATATAAGATATATATATACATGATGCGTATACACACACATATATATATATATATACGTATGCATAGACGTCTGGGCTCGCGTGCAAGAGTAGCATACCCAGTCCACAGCACGAATTCGATTCCCTCGCTGTGTTTTGATTTCATAGCTTTCGCCGCTGATTCGATCAGTGCCCATGGTGAATCGCAGTTATAGTCACCGAAAATACCTGCGGCTTTTCTGTCTTGCCGCAGGCGTCCACTCTCCACGTTCGTTCTCGTGTTCCAGCACTCTGAAAAAGAATAAGTCGAAATGAAAACAGAAATACCTCCAGTACCTAGGGCATTAAATTTTGCAGACGGTTAAAGCTCCAATATTATCCCCGTAACGTATTTTTCTATCTCCTCGAGTGTAAAGTTAAAAGCATCGAAAATGTGACGTTTTAGATGTCATTGAGTACACTACTATGCGACGAAACTATTTTGAAATGTATCTTTGCGACGTTCTCTTGGGAGTTAATAATTCTCATGTAACGATATTTTATGGTAGGTATTATTACTCTCGTCATTTGTCTATGAAAGGTATAAAGCTAAAAGCACTAGGTACGCGAATAAGGCTCAAGAGAATGAAGAAGTTACTAGTACGATCGTTAAAGTTCCTCCCCCACCAAGCGCAACGCTTCTCTCTAATAACCGGCGGAGACTCTTTTATTTCCGTTATACAAATTTTCACGTGTACAAGTTTATTTTAATTATTATCATCTTCTTGCAGCCTCTTTTTTCTCCCGGTGGATGATTTTGGTTTACGCCGGTGGAAATTATTTCTGTAGCTGTTAACTGTTAATGAACATTCGACGTTTGCGGAATTCATGGAGCGAAGAAGTCGTTCGAGAGCTCGAGTACAATCTTTATCTCTCTCTCTCTCGCGCTCGTAAAAAGGTCGAAAAAGGCCCTCTGACCATTCACCGAGACTCGACGAGCTCATTTTCTTTCACTCACACTCTTCCAAATTCTTCCTTTTTTTTTCTTCTTCCTTTCACGTTTTGTTTTATCTCCGACGCACTTTTACTTTATACGAGAGAAACAGTAGATTTTCACCCGGTACTCGTACATTTACTTCAACCTCAACGCTTCATAAAGAGAACGTGTATTACGTTTTACGAGAATTTTACATATTGCACGTGTGTAGACCGGGAGAAGCGTAAAGAAAAAGCTGAGTCGTATACCGGCATTAGTGGATTTGCCGAGAGAGTTTTGATCTATCTATATAGCTATCTATATACGAACTACTTTATGCAATTCTTCCCTAATCCTCCAAAAACCTTAATCCGATAGATTGATAGATATTAATGTACGAGGTAATAATTTATAACTTACTGTTGATAGCGTTTCCTTGGGCGGAATATTTGGGGTCGTAATGAATGTCGGTGATGTGCCAGAAATAACCTGCGATACAAGATTTAATATCCGGTTATATTTAGTGCTCGACGTATCGGAAGTGACAATTTTTTTATCGTATTTAATTTCCCTTCGAAAACTATTCACTGTCGTGAATTGGAAGTGTGAAAACGAATGATGAAAAAAGAAAGTTTGATAAAAAGTAGAATGGTGTCTATAATTATTCTATGTGAATAGTCATAAAACGTAGAGAGGGTTGAAACGTGATTATGTAGTTGTAAGTATAAGACTCACCTATACGACCGTGAACCGCGCAGAACCAGGAGAGGAGCATGAGGTAATCGCGTATCATCTTGTCTCGCCTGTTGGGAACCTGCGCACAAGTACGATATTAAGATTTTCATTTGTTTATATTTTTTTTCGGTAGGATAGTTCTTGGCATGAGGGAACTCGTTCCGACGGAAGTCGAAACGTTTACTCGGCGCGACCGAACCACTGTGCGCTCCATATAAATCTATATGGTATAACGATGAAATAAAAAGCGAGTCGAACGTTTTCCAATAGTCTCGAAGCTCGTGAAGGCGACAGGAAATGACACGAGGGAGAAGGCGGAGCAGCTGAGAGAAGTGGAGAGAAGACGGGACAAGAAGAATGGATGTGCCGGGAGCCAAAGTAGGCGAAGGGGGTGGGATAGGGTGGCTAAATATTGAAACTTAAATCCGCAATTACGTTGGGATTGGTACGTCGAGTGTCTGACGTTACGGGAAAACGTGGGATGAAGAAAAGAAAGGATGAGAAAGAAGCTAGAAGGACGATACGACCTGGAAAACCCCTAGAGAGGGATTCCAGTCAGGTGGCATAAGACGATAAAATGGAACGAGAAATCGAAGGATGGGAGGGAGGATTAAGATTAAGAATCGGTAAGCTTTGAACTTGCATCAAAACCAGACAAATTCAACGGGATGGACGCATTTCTCGATATAGTGAATAAAGCGTGATCACGTACTTTGCAAAATCACCGGTAAATAAAACTACGGAAGATTCCTTTCGTTCGTACTAAACACGTCGTAGCTTCGTCTCGTTGGTTCCCAGCTTGGATTCTCGTTCCGGTTAAAGTCGTTGCTCTCACGGTCGACCGCCCCCATTGAGATTCAATATGTAGTACCCGTGGGAGCGTTATATTTTCGTTGTTTCAGTGTGTCAGGGATTTGTGGCTCGTACGCTTACTTCCATATCCCGGCGGGCATACACCTCACACGTATATTATACAAGCTCGGAGTCTCGCTTGGCATGTCCGTGAACATCCCAACCGATATTATCGGGCCTATTCTGACATTATTAGGCAATGCCCTCTTCTCACCCTCCCACCTCTCTCTCTCTCGCTCTCCCTCTGTCCCTGCGTATTTGACCATAGTAGTCCATGTTGTTCGAGCACCTAACTTACAATACCTGCGTAATGCTCTGTGTACAATATATACGTATACATTGGAGCCGAGATATTACATCAGGTATTACAGTTATAGTGTATACCTGTTGTATTATAACGCACACCGCGACACTATAGATCCACGCATAGTACGTGAAAGCAAGGTGGGCACCCGCTATAAACCGCTTCTGTCGAGCGTGCATAACAGAGCATGCAAAGCTGAGAGCACAATCCCCTGGCCCGTACATTAACGCACCTGTGCTATTTCCCGGCTATTAGACACAGCCAAGTTGCTCAAACTATCAATGAGAATTGCTACTATGCATATATCCTATATTGGCAACCGATCTATACCAGAGGAGGATGCGCACAAGAGAATCGAGAATAGAGGGCTCGAGGGTGTACATAAGAACCGGATAGGCAGTGGAACGATGCTTTATGTTGAGCCACAAAATTTTCGATATTGGCTTAGTTGGCTGTAATGCCATAATTCTCTCCTTCTTACCCCCTCCCTATTAGATAATGATGTAGTACCGTAGAAGCCTCGCTGTTTTACAAACATAAATAGAACCAGCCGCATTTACGTTTATCATATAGTACATAACGAACGCAACAAGAACAAAGTTGACGATAAGCCGAACGCTCCGATATTTGCACTTCCTTCGTCTCTAATTCCCCCATTCGCTTCCTCGCCACGAGAATTCTCTCTATGTTCCGCGTTACAAACAGCCCCTTTCCCTATACAGCACGGGCCAAACTTTCAGCCCTCACGGCAATGGAAGGTACCTTGAATTGGTAGAATCGAGTTTACTTAATACGTTCGATATACTCATGGTTGAACGAACGAGCCCAAGCGGGATTTTCGTAGTCCGAACGGTCATCCTTCTGCTCTACGCTGGGATTCTGGTCGTTCCGTTAAAATGATCAGCGATCGGGTTCGACAACTTTGCGGTCCATTCTGCGGTACGAAGAAGACCCTCGGACGTACACATAGCAACGCACATGAGAGTACTTGGTCATATTATCCGCCTATGCCCCGAGGGCTTTGGTAAAACCGATCGGGTTCCGATACACTCGAAACATCCAACGGATTACAAATAATACTCGTGCTCAAGAGGCTGATAATATGGATCTAAGTACTTGCAATGGTGCCCTTTTAATCGATCTGGGCCAATTAAGGGACCCACTTGAGGGTTTTTAAAATGATAATGACATCCAGGCGAAAAGTGCTGCTATGATAAATGGAGGATTTCGGGCAAGGGCAAAAAAGCGTTCCGCGCGTTCTTTACACAATCAACGCGTACTCGCCTTAATAGTATTAAAAACACTACGATAGGTCCACGCCGCATAGATAATATGTATACGTATGCATTACATATATATACACAGACGATAAACCGACACAGTCGGTTTATACGAAACCAAGCAGCAAGCACAAAGCATCTCGCGCAAAGCCTCTGGCATGAAGCACCCGGTATAATCCATGTGTGCGGCCACGGTTCAAGGCCTTCCTCTTCCTCTCTATATCCCTGTTTCCGCCTCTTCTCTTCTTTTTACCGCTCGGTCCTAGTTTCGGTCTGGCATATTTACCCCCAACCCCCCCATCCCCTCTCCACCCCCCAACAAGGTAATACGTACCTCTACACCGGTATCTCCAAATATACGCCACAGCTACTGTAGATGTAGTAACGAGTTCGCGAGGTACTGTACGACCAAGCACGGATTCGTATTACTGTTTGAAGCATTCCCGTTGAGCTAGGCTTTTGGTCCCGACCGACATAACTGGCACTACCAATTACGTCGAATTACAGATGTTAGGTGGTGCGTGAATATTGGCAACTCTCTTCGACACCCAATCATCATTCTCCTTTGTTCCCCATCCTTCCTTCGTCGGCCTTTGTTGTCGATACGTAATAAAATACTCGCGTTCGGCGAACATTAATTGTCACTGTAGATTTGGCGTACCGTCGCAGTGATGATTGAGAAATATAGAGAGGTGATGATTGAGAAATATAGAGAGAAAATGTTGGATTACCTACGGGTTGAAAATTATCTCCATTCTTTCCCACGTAAAATCGAATAAAATTGGGAAATTTGAATTGCACGATTTAAACAAATTTGAAATACACGTCCAAGCAGCGATTGCAAAGTCGTAAGTTTGTCCGCGTGCTTTTATGACGAATGACATTTCATGACTTCCCATCGCTTTGATTCGGTACATATAAAAACACCGAGTGACTTACGCATTGTCCACGAAGGGCCGATTGGTGATTGTCACGAAAAAGAGTCACAGAGAGATATTCCCACGAAAACGTGTGAGTACGCGAAACATTGAAAATTATCTCCATTCTTTCCCACGTAAAAT
>JAPYZU010004174.1:0-11644 GCA_030523005.1 Tryphoninae sp. B BG-2022a | reverse complement strand
TTGAATTTTCAAATTTCATAACTCGACCAAACAACGTTACAAATTAATCCAACCGACGCAGCTATACATTTACAAGAATGAAAAATAAGAATTAAGAATGAAAAATAAAAATGTATTACTAAAGGGATAAAAAAAGGTATACTATAGATGAAAGTACATGGTTATATATAGCACATGTAATAATATGATATATGATTGGGTCTCGTATAACGTGTGCACGTGTACAAAAAGACTGGAAATAGAAGGTCGCGAGTGCGAAGCTCGAAATATATTACTTAGATACATTACACCGGTTGAAGAAAAGGGGAATCGTAGGACAGAGAAAAAAGGGAGGGTTGGGTTTATAGGCGTCGAAAGTAAGGAGGAAAAAAGTATCGGTAAGCGGAGCTCGTGACGAAAAATCCTTCCGAGCGCCATGTCTGATGTCGTGTATGGGATCTCCCCTTGATGCTGCGAGGGGACGATCCAAAGGTATTGAAGATTACCGAGGGTATTATAGAAATGTGACACGATAGGTCCTTCGTTTATGTACTATATATATAACACTAACACGTTTTTTTCTACCATGTACGTTATTCCCGTTCCACTCGAAACTCCATATATCAACTGGGACCGGAATCTCGTTCGTATGGCTCACCATCTTGATCAACTCCAGAGCGTCCCAACTAGGATGATTTTTCTGACAAAGTCGATTTTGAAATTCTTTGGGGCAATGCAATAACCGGAACTTCTACGTAAAATTAATACTTAATTCAAAAAAACGTTGCAAGTTTGAATCAAAATTGGTAAGTGGACTAGTGGGACAAGACTAATCGTAAAGTTGGATGGGTCCTGGTTGGAAACGTTTTGGACAAGTATGTTCCAATTAGTCGATGGTTGAATTTAGAACACTTTAGGATTTTTTTTAGTTTGTTTGTTGCTGATTTGCTTAATAAGTTCGTGGTGTGAGTGGTTCTTAGTAATATTTTCAGTAATTTTTTGAGTGTCTTGTTTTAGTAACTTTTCCAGTGAATAAGTTGCTCACAAGAATAGCGAGTCGAAGCAAAAAGTGACCATAGAGCCGTTAACGTAATATTCACGGTATTCGAATGCACGGCCGATATTTCAAAACCGAGAAATCTAAATTGATACCTTTTGATTTTTTATTTCCGCTGGAAGAAATTAACTCGATGATAAGTCGATATTGACAGCTACAATTTTCCTGCCACACGCTTTAATTATTCATGGATATCTCGTCGATAGGAGAATTTGTGACAAGGTTTTCCAAATTAAAAAACTTTGCTAATGGATTTGAAATCCGCCTGTGAAAGAATAAGCAAATTTTTTCATAGATGACAAAATTTTAAAAGTATGGAACAGATTGTCTCATAGTGCGACCCAAAAAGTTGAATTGTTGTAAACGTTCTAAAATCCATTCGCAGTCTTTAACTACACCTGATGCGTGTATGGAAAAAAATAAATTAACAACGAACCATTATAATGCAGAATTTTATTGAAAAAAGTAGGAATAATTTATTTATTCAACGCACTCTTGGATACTTTAAACGATGAAATTTGTTCACGATATGCTTACTTGAAAAGAAGATATGGGCCAAATAGTCGCGTTTAAAAATCTCAAATAAAGTAAAATTTATACTCTTGAACGTTACTATCGATGAGTTATACAAAAATAATGAAGGATAATAATCATAATGTACACGTAACCAAATAAAAAACAGTTGGACACCGCTCTTTCAAACGGTAGAAATTTTGTTTCATTCAAGTTTTCAAATATTTGATCGTTCCGCCATTTTAATAAGCAATACAAGATCCAAAGTGAACAAACGATTCAGTAGTACCGACCTGAGCAGCCATGACTCGCTGTCTTTCAGCGATAAGCGTGCATTTGGCACAAACACAATCGCGCCATCGGCAGTAACGCTTGTGTCCCTTAAGTGCCGAAACAACACCGTGGTTGCGACATCTCGCGCACTTGGGTGTCCTCTGATAACGCTCGGCACTAGCACGAAGAAAGAAAGCCGCCGGTAACACGTGATGTTGCTGCTGTTGTTGCTGATGCTGTTGCATCAATTGTCCGACGTCAACACCGAGGCCAACACCCCTCGGCAACGACATTTTGTTTTTTTATATATATTATTACTATGTCACACCCCTTATTCGAAATTTCCACGCGAGAAACAACAAATCTTGAACGATGAACACATGAATATCCCAATTCGTTGCAATTCGCGAGTCTCGCTAAGTAGGCAACTGCAGTTTTCTGTTCCTCTTGCTCCGAAAAAGATTTCCAATCATTTTCCTCTTTGATTTGTGGCACTGGTTAATCAATTTCCGTTTTTACTTTTTTCCATGCAGGCATAACTACGAAACTTTCGATCGATCGGCACAAAATGTCATACCGCGATGATTTTCATATAAAATTTTTATTTGATTCATTTGCACATTTAACTGCGAAAATTCCTAACATTCGGGTCGTTGATTCGTTTGTTTTTCGAAATAGCAGATCTTCGCGATACTATGTAACAAAAAATATCCCTGATACACTTTTCTTCTTCAACGCACAATCACAAGATTCAAAATAGACTCCGAATCTGAGATTACTTCCGAAGCATGCCTAAATCTTAAAATCGAGAATTTCGCCTTTCCACCTAAGATTCCAACAAATCTTTTCCAAACCCTTCCGTAGGCTTAAATACACCATAACGTATCTGATTTCATTCAGAATTTTCGATTACTGCTGTCACTGATGGAAATCAAACGCACTAAACACCAAAATAAGCCCAGATTTTCCATACGTCCTTGTGGATTTCATTGCGATACACTCCAAGTTTCCAATCATCGTCACTCATGAACACCTTCGCGAATTGCACACATTTTTCTTCTAAATATTTTTAAAAAAACTAGCCTGTCACGTCTTATTCATTGTCTGGCAAAACGATGAATTTAACAAACAAAAAATCACAACTGCAAGGAATCTAACGCGCCGGGACGCCGTAAGAAGAGGTGGATTTGAATACTATGTTTCCCGAAGCGACCGTCTGTGGCAATTGTCTTTCATATGGTGTCCCTCTTTCACTACTTATTCTTGTATGCCGAGGAGTTTAGCGGCAAAGGGACACAGGCGAGCGCGCGCGCGCGGCTTTTCAGGCACGCAGGGGATCCCACAGGGGCTATGTTATGTCTCTAGGTCTCATTCGTTGATCGCACGGGCCAACCGGCGTCGTTGGAGGAGGAGCCACAAGTTAAGTTACAGCAGTTCCAGTAGGGCTGGCACTGTTGCTAATTCGGTTTAGAGGCCGCAACCGGCGGAATAACCAAGAGAGCCGGAGCACGAGGCCGCCATATCCTGTTTTTTGAACCGTTGCTGGTTTAGCGACGCTCTTAGGAACACCGCTCGACCATTACTACACGTTGTTTCGTAAATCAAGCATAATTTGTATCTGATTTACCATCACATTACTATATATTGTCGTTTTATGAAACTGTTTGTTTTACGGACTCTCTTGACCGCTAGAATTCACAGATTGGTGTTTTTTGCTTGGACCTTACAGCGATCTTTGATATCTCGTTTTAACATACCACTGTTTCTACCTAATTTTTCATTCTCAGATTTTGCAACATGCTTTCATTGCTCGTGTCTCGTACTTCCTTCCCGAATGTTTTTCAGTTAGACTCGATCTAGTCTTGATTAATTTCTCGTTTCTACATCAATTTAGCTCACCGTTCACCGAATTGCATAAAGCCTAAAACATTTCTTGATTTACATCTTCCGAGGTGTTTAAACAGTTCGATATTTTGACTTTACGCGTTTCTGATTTCTTTCTTGGACTTTAGACTATTGTGCGACTGACAGTTGTAATTTTAAAATATTTTCTAGTCCTGGCTCCGTATACAATTGATATTTTACGTCTGGCAATGAAGGACGGTGTTGTTATTCAAAATAAGGACGTACTGTCGGAATCTTGTATTCCTACTGTATTTTTTTAACGAACACTCACTGATGACCTCGGTACGACCTTAGTTGATCTTCGCAATAGTTTGCGAGAGTATTAGTTCAACCTTTTTCACTTTGATTCAGATTTTCTTTCCCTGATGCGTCACTTCTTTCGAAATAGCGAAACCCACTGCAGCTCGAACGTTTCGAAGCCAGGGAGATTTTATAATAGTAACAGTGTGAAATGAAATAGAGAGACGCAATATAATATCAACGGGCGTCAATTTCTCTTCACTAGAGTCTCATTCGTTGGGCTTGGGAGCCAACCAGGCGATAGAGCAGCAGCGATTGGTGATTCGGTGTAGTTTCATCTCGCACATAGACACACACACACGTATACGAGGAGGCAGCGCGCGCTTGTCACACTGTTGCAACTTGAGAAACGAGATCTGACGCGGAGAGGTGGGGTTCGCCGGGGAGGGGGGAGTGAAAGAGGCAGAAAGGGGGAGGACGAGTACGAACCAATCGTTGTTTGGGCTCGGGATTGTTCGAAAAATTGAAATGATGTCACGTCACTGACGACGAAAGGACGAAGATTTCTTCGCGACAAAAGTAATATACGCACGAGGGAACGGTCGTCGCTTGCTATTGAGGGATCGAGGCTCATGGCGCGACACTCGTGAGATCAGCGAGACTGAAATGCCAAAGAAAACGAGCGGGGCTGGAGCGCGGGTGCGGTTTTCACGGGTGCGCGCGCGCCCGCGCCTTAAGACTTTCTCACTCCACCCCAGCTCGAGCATTGACAACAATTGCAGCATCCCTGGAGAGATTCGATACCGATCGTCATAGACTGGATGGTAACGCGGTGGGTCGTTGGCGAACGGTAATTCCAACAGGATCGAAGCAATGGGCGTACCATATCGCTGGGATTAATATCAGAAGGAAGTTCCAATGAAAGGTTCATTCGTTCAGTCTCTTCTAAAATTCAGATTTCGAGAAAATGATAATATATTATAACAAACAATTCCATATAGACACTAAGTCCTTGATATTAAAACGCCTAAAATGGAATGAACCGGTGTGAACGATCGGGTAGGGAGCGCACGCGTACCCAAGATACAAAGAGAGGTTGGAAATATTTCGGCAGAATGTAAAAGAAATGCCGAGCGCAGCCGGTAAAGAGAACGTTGAGAGAGGGTGGGAGAGGAGTATGGGGTGAGAGAGCGGACAGATGCCGTTCACGAAGCGAGAAGCGGTCGCGGCGAGGCGTGCAGGGAGAGGACAAGACTGCAAGCAGCAACTAACACAAAACCTCGTATGCACACTGGCACAAAATAAAACACTGTGCCACAGTGTTCGCGGTGTGAGCTTCGGGAGATGGAGTGGGAGAGCGTGGAAGGGACGCTATTGGAGGAACGCCCACTTACGGGGATAGCGCGCCTCTCATTGGCCGACGCTCTAGTCTCATCCTCTGTCACGACCATTCAGACAGCGTCGAGTGGTGGGAGACATAGGACGGAACGGAGAGTGGGGCTTTTGGGGAAAGAGGGATAGACGATGTTTAAGAGTTTATATCTGACGATACTGGATACGTGGCGCGAAAGAGCGTGCCAACTGCTGGCTGCGTTTTCACTGCTACCTTTTCACCAACTTTATATTCGTGTATCGTGGAACATTGTACAGAACACACTTATACCATTACCACCACTACCATCACACTGCCACAATAATCGTACCAACCACGAGAGCCAGCATTGCCAACCCTCTGGCCGTTATGCTCGTATACATTTTACCCTGTGAATATTATACACTAAAGTCTCACATAAGTTTACTCCACGCGACTTTATGAAACCCCCCGGCCCCATTGTTATCACAATCTTCTTCCCAGTTCCCATATTCGTTCCGGATGACCATCTCTTTTATGATTTTAGTTCGGAGTGGGAGAGCCCATTTTTAATCGAAACAACTCGACCCCGAGTCGTCATTTTATCCGGGACTTTGGTGTACCGTCGGATACCCGATGCTTCTATCGCCCTCTATCGATACGATAAACTCACTGACATTTCTATTATTGTACCGGGGACAATACCACACCTACGCTACTATAATATCACCCACACTGAGCTACCGTTAACACTATAACCTCCTCCACTACTAATACATCGTTGCTCCTACCACTTCTGTTTCAATGACATTGGGATACTCCTGTACCACTACCTCGCTACCCACACGGATATTTTGTCGAATCTGTATACCAACGGTTTCCGTTGACAGATTATTTCGTCAGGAGGATTATAGTCGGTTTTCATCGTATTTTTTAACGGACCATGAATCATATAGCGAAACAATGATATTGAATTCGTGACTAACTCTTTGACATCTAGTGACGAATTGGAAATGGCAGCGCAGAAATAAAATATACGATACAAACTCCCTTCCGTTTCGCATTTCAGACTTGTGCAGTGACTACATTTTTAGGATTCGGGTTTTCAAAATGCAAATTCCTTTTCTTTACTCAAATTTTATTAATTAGTGAGGAATTGTGGGATTTATCGAAAAATATACAATTCTATCAGTCGGCAGAAATGGAACTGTCGTCAATGTGCGTCTATATCGATCATCAATGTTAAGCAACATTTCTCACGGTCACTACTTGGAGCGGTGACCGCTCGGTTCGTATCTTTACCTTGCGAATAAAAAGCTCTGAACCGAGATAATCTTTATTCCAGAATTTGCACAATTGCTCATAAGCTTCATTACATTTTTAACTCGAAGAAAAGTTGGATTTTACTCGAGCCAAAAATGTTCGTTCCCCCGAGCAAAAAATCTCGTCCATACGCAACTATTTATTCGTGAAAACGGGATAAGCCAATTGATACAAGTTACTTGAACGTATAAGTGTGACTTACAAGACCCGATAGAACAGGGAAAAAAACAAGTGCTGCAAAAAAAATTGAAACAATGTTACCCAACAACGACAGACATAAAAGTGATGTTCTTTACGAATATAAAAATTCGTCGGTAATCCAACCACTTTATAACTTGTCCTATTTTTCGTACCGAAAGAAACATAAAGGGCTTGAAAACCACTCGCGTATTCCATAGAGTCCGAGAGAAAAGAAAGACACGTAGGAACTCTCGGTATTGCGGACGAATATCTGCTTCGAGTGTTCTGAAATACATGCCCAAGTCCACACATATATATATATATATATATATATATATATATATATATATAAACGTGGATAACCACTTGGAAGAAAAATGAGATCTGGAGAACCAACACATTACCCGTTTACACTTTGAAAATAAAACAAAAAGAGAAAACGAAGCCGTTTGTTATATAAACGGTTTGCACAATGAATGGCCGGGACCAGTCCTGATCCGATGCTCAGACGTTTCTTCCGTTGCCCTCTACCCTTATACCGCCGCTACTCGTTTGTTTCGTCCCAACTGTTTTAACCCCGCTGGCACGCTCGTCTCGTTGATAATACACCCTGCCTCTATTTCGGTTCCACGGGAGCTCTTTGGTCAGCCTCGGCGTGCTTAATTTTTTCATCTCTTTGTTTCACTCTCTTTCTGTCTCCGGGTTTCAGTTCCCCTTCGTTGTTTCACGCTCGCTCTAACAATATTTCCTTTTTCACTACTTTTTACGTTCTTTTTGTGCCCTTGCCAAGCACGACCCGCGAGAGTCTCTTTCTTTTTTCTTCTTTATATATATATATATATATATATATATATATATATATATATATAGAGAGAGAGAGAGAGAGAGAGAGAGAGAGAGAGAGAGAGAGAGATGTATAAACTACAAAAAACTGCATACCCCGCGGTGGTTTAGTTGCGTGGTCTGCCACCAACGCCATCCCACGGATCTTCGTCGTATCGACTGAATGGGACAGGGCAACCAGTATCGTTGGGCGTTATAATGCAACCACACCAATACCACCCGCTAACTATAAACTCTCCCATGAATTTATCGCACAATACAGGAAGCACCGAAATCGATTGACATTTAAATCGAACCAATACGCTACGTATAGTAGGTACAAAATTTACAAAGCACATTCGCAAGTTAGGTACTTCTATTCGTACAATCTCACGGCTGTAGATGGCGCTGCAGTGCCACTCCAGAATCGAACGCAGCAATGAAAAATTTGTCCGGAATGTTTTCGAGAGAATCTTTTGTTTAAAAAGTTAGAGAGTCTTTCGAATAGAAAAAAATGGGTTTTGATACGACCTGTATCGCAGCAATGACGAGGCT
The DNA here is from genome assembly GCA_030523005.1 of Tryphoninae sp. B BG-2022a. Lineage (NCBI taxonomy): Eukaryota > Metazoa > Arthropoda > Insecta > Hymenoptera > Ichneumonidae > Tryphoninae sp. B BG-2022a. Next base: position 3,446 of record JAPYZU010004174.1, on the reverse strand, counting down.
TCTTTCAATCGTACATTTCGGGCACGAAATTTCAATGGGAACCCATTGTTGGTTCGCTGTTTAATAGTGATCTAATGTACAGATGTTATTTGCTGCCGGTTGCGACCGCAATATGAATGGTATAACAGAGGCATGGGTATTGTGCATTATTGTAGTATAATAATACCTATATGGTTTCGAGCTCGTATCTCTTTTGTCTCTCGACGCGTTTTCTGATCGTTCCCGTTTCTATCTCCGTCACGTGGGACGTACATAAATATATATCGCGCACTTATTCCTCCTACCTATTAATCTCGGCGCGTGTATAGATGTCTCACTATAAGTAGGTTAGGAATGAGCGTGAGGCGATCGTCGCACCACTACCGTGCGCATGCACGTAAGATCATTCGAAGTGGGGGAGAGAGCGTGAGTGAGGCAACGGCTATTGGTTGTTGAGCGAATCGCGACAGGAGATATGCTTAACGACAATGCCTTTTTTCCCATTCGCTGGTTCTATGTATTAAATATGTTCTCGGTGAATGAATTCTTATCTCTTTTTGAAAAAGATTACTCAAAAAGAAATGCGTTCTTTTATTCTTTTTACAAATTAGATACTAAGGAGTTTCGACATATTTGAAAGCCCCGGTGTGATATTCTTTGCTTCAAATTGAAATTTCTTCACAACTCTTCAACATTTTTCAATAATTTTTTTTTAGTTTTGTTCAGGAAGACGTTATTGATAATTCTGCGTAGGGTTTTTTGAGGATATTCGAAATAGAACAATTTTAGGACCAGTTGAAAGTCGAAAAATATTGATTCGGAAAATGGCTATTTTTAATGTACCTTTTCTCAGAAACCGTACATCCGATGTTGACCATTTTTATTGGGTGTGTATATTAAAGTGTTATAAACAATGCGTGGAGCCATTTTTTTCGATATTTTGTTTCAGAATTTTTTGATAACGTTTTAAAATTTTTTATGACGTTTTTTTACCTTCAAATATATTTGTCTCGGGTCTGAATCATTTTTTCAAAAAAATGGTTTGACACATTCTTCATTTGGCTATATTGGTTGCGTCAAAAAAACATATGCCGATACGATGAGTAGATTTCGAGAAAAGGTACATTGCAGGTGAAAAAAACATAATTTTTCAGAAGACACAATTTTCTGAAAAAGTTTGAATTTCTAATGAATTGAAACGCTGACTTAAAAAAATTGTTTAACCTACTTCCACTTCTCCGAATTTCATGAATTTTGAATCACATATCAAGAAAAACATGTACTTTCAGAAAAAAAATCAAAAAAATTCATTTTTTGACGTTGCAATAGTCGAACCTCCTTAACCAATACCCAGATTGTTTTTTCATCACTATTTCAGTGTCTAATTATTGATACAGGAATTGGTCGATTCTTATAAGGGTGAATATCAGTGACTCAGGTTATAGGTTAGGTTATAGCAGCATAGGGCCAAAAAGTATTGCACAATGTTTACTCAATATCGAAGCCAAAGTAAACAAGCCTCGATTGGTTTTAGACGAACTCAAGGACCGGATGAAACTTGTGGTAATCTCGAATTACGATGTTTGCCAACATACACGAGAAAATATTGTGCATTGGGTATACGGTACTGTTACATCAAACAGAGAGAGGTTAGATCGGACAAGATAAGTTCAACGTGCTGACACTAGGGGAGAATCGAGCGCGCTGCAAAAGGCCAAACAAAGAGGGGAAGCCTCGAATTGTAACAATACACAAATAGTATAATCGCACTGGCTAATCTAAAATCTCTAGCCCCTGGCCAATTCTATCCAGTTTCTACTATAATACCCGCCATAGGCATTTACCGATGCTCGCATTTACCTGACCTCCCTCGCAATACCAGCCACCTAAAAAATGGTTTCATGAAAAAGCCGTTAGCGGGTGTGGGAAGTTTCGGAAGAAATCGATCGAGATCGATCGAGTTTCTTCACCCGAAACTATCTCGAGTGACATCATTGACGTTCAATGATGTCACTGTAAAATGGAGATCTGGTTTGGTGAATGTACAGTAGGATCGAAAATTTACAGTACATTCGTTGATTAATTTAGAACAATGCTATAAATATAAAAACGTATTATGGATAACGATCAATCAAATTAATTATGAACGTTGGTTGGTATTAAAAGATATAAATTGAAGTCACTCGCTTTTTATTTCCTTTTTGTAAAAGTTAATTGTTTGGAAAATTGAGAACGTGGAGTCAAACGTTATGACAAGATGAAAGTGGCAGCGCGACATCTGGCGGAGACCGTTTGTACCAGTTTAGTTGTAGATGTCGCCTCATACGGGCGCGGTATTTTTGAAATGTGGCGGCATGATTTATCGTATTTTTTATTTTAAACTATGCCAGTTTATAAGTTTACACGATATCTTCTCTTTCTAATGAAACTTATCGTTATGGTAAGTGTCAGAGTAACGAATGTCGAAAATTTACATTATCAAAAATTGTGTTAAATGCAATTTTTGAATACGACTGTTCTGGGTAAACATCCGTATGGAATTGTAGATCGCGATGCTCCCAAACTTATTTTGTAAAAAATTGGACGAGACGAAGATACCATCGCACAGTTCCTACAATACCTATTTTACTTTTGACACAGTGTACACCATGGCACCTAAAGGTAAAATACCTGTATGCCTAGTAAAAATTAATCCTCTACATCGATTTCGATCTTTCAATCTCAGTGCGAACATTTTACACGTAAAATGGCAGAGTTGGGGGTGATCCTTGGCTCACAAGAAATTCGCACGCAACTTATCTTTTCGCTTTATTTTCAATTTTTCTATTTGATCTAAAAAAAATATAAGCGACTAAAATAAAACTCCCCACTTTAGAGAATCGTCAGTTTATGAACAAAATTTCGAAACAGGAAATCTTTTATCATCAACGGAAGAATTAACAAATCTCTAATCTATTCAAATTGTACAATTTGAAATTTCACATTAACCGTCTATCTCATATTTAGCCAAAATTACAATAAACCTATTGTTTCGCAAATCTAAATTCCATGAAAATTTCCTACACGATATAATAAAAAAAACACAGTCGAATTAAATTAATATTTATCGAGATAAAAATTCGCCAAAGTAACTTATTATTATTATACATAGAGGAAGGTAGTATAAAATGATCTCTCGGGGTAAAACGATCCCCCGCTGTCATAGCGACTTAATATCGCCATCTAGAATATTTTAAGTGAATTTCGTGTTCTTACGACTGAGCTATACAATCTTTGTCAATATCGTGGCGTTATTTGCAAGGGGAAAGTTTTTATCATGAAATATTAAAAATTACTGTGCTCGATCTAAGGTAAGCCATTATTTGAGGTTATGTTGCTTTAGTCTTTGTACAAATTATGTGCAAATTAGGTATGTTTGTCTCAGTTTCTGGTACCAATTAACAATGGAATTAATCGCCCTTCGTTAC
>JAPYZU010004171.1:0-11530 GCA_030523005.1 Tryphoninae sp. B BG-2022a | reverse complement strand
CTGTAAGTGCATGAGAATAATTTTGAGGATCTCTGAAGATTGTAAGTGCGCGTGAGAAATTGTAAGTGTATGTGAAAAACTGTAAGTGTTTTCAAATGACAATAAGTATTTGTAAGTCTTCGTAAGAATTGGTCGCTCGGTATTTTCGTGGTTACTTCATGGTCAGTGTTTATAAGTGTTTGTGGGAACTGCAAGTATCTATGAGTAACAAGTCAGTTTCTGTCATTGTTCATAAGTGCTCGTAAGTATCTACGAGTACTCGAATCGTAAGAATCGATACGTGACCACACGTATTTCTATATATCTTTCAGCATCGATAAATGATCGTTAGCCTTTTTTGACGTGTACAAGTGTCCGTGAGTGTTCGTAAGTGCACGTTCAAGTCACCGTCAAACGTATGTGCGAATGTCATGTATATCGTTATTACGTACATATGTATTAAGTTGTCCGCCCCGGGCCGTTCTCCTCAGCAGCGAGAGTGACAGTAGCCAAACGCGTGAGCGCGGCATTAACCGTCCCTGAACCGCGGTCGGGCGTGTCGACCAATATTCACGTAGCCCTTGATACGCCGGAACAAGAATTTTTGTGAATACAAAGAGTAAGGAAGAGAGAGAGAGAGAGAGAGAGGCAAAGAGAGAATTACACGTTCACGACGGAGCTCCTGGAAGAATTGATCGACTTCGGTAACGCGTCGCTAAAAAAAATATTCTCGAGTACACACGCCGAACCGTATATGTATACACGTTTTAATCTCAACATCGAATCACCGTAACTCCTTTCGCAAGAGTACACAAGATTTTTTCTTTCACGGTAAATAACCCGTGAAAGTAAATCGAAGCGATGTTGCAGAAGTCTCCTCGTCGTGAATACACGTATGCATTTCTAATGAATTCCGCCTATTTTTTATTTTAATATTTAAAAACAATTTCGTAAAATCCTTTCAAAAGTCAAACTATCAAAAATGTATAATGATTTTTAAAAATACGTTCGACAAGCCCGAATAAATTAAGAGGCAAAAAACAACCTCGAAGCGAAATCGTAACGTCACCAGGAAACAAAATTTACACTGCACGTGAATTCTTTTTTTTTTCGACATTCAAGGTGCCCTAGTGACAACCAACTCGTTTCGTTTTCACGATTGTGCCAAGAATAATTGTCGTTCGAGGACCGCTTGGATCACTCGAGAAATCATTCTCCCATCGTCCCTGCTCGCTTTAGGGTTCTCCACGATGTCGCACGGTCCTCTCGTTATACCGCGAATAATTATTACTAAATTGTTGTATGGAAGCCAAGGCGAGCCTGTAATTGCTATAACTCAATGGGCATAACCCAGTTTTCATTTCTCTCAAGCGTCTGCCCGTAAATAGCAATGTCATAATATATCGATCAATATATATACGTATGTATAACCGCCCTTGGGACCAATATCTTAATTATTACGATTTAATTGCATCGTGCAGTTTAGTGCGCAATGCGTACTCCACCTTCTAATTAACAATTAAAACGGCGAATCCCCGTGTGCATTCTCGAACTATTGTCGAGTTCTAGCTGTTTCGTATATGTTAATAATAGATATGACTAGTGGTCCGTGCACCCGGGTGTAGCGTAACCCGGATACCTTCCTATCAGTAGAAAAGGTAAGTTATAGAGCAGACGCAGAAATGACTGTGTTTGCCTGGCACGTAGGCCATTGTCGTACGAACCAGTCATTGGTTGTATATATATATTTATTCGTTATCGCGATCAAACAGCAATTAAACCGTACGTGCCTTAGGGTATCGAAAATCAATTAGCGGTTGTGTCGCTGATGACCGTCGTGGCAGAGGCGAGAGGAAGGTCGAGATCTCGAAGCGAGCCTCTATGTTACTGTCGAGAAATCTCGGAAACGTTATTAGCCCGATCGCCTATATATATATATATATATGTATGTATGTATGAATCTTTTTCCTAGTTCCTTCCGTTTGAGAACGGATTCAGTTCACGGCCCACGCCCGTGCGTATGACGCATCGAGGAAATTACGAGGTACAGCTAATTAAACAAGGCGATTCTACATTTATTGGAAACAGCCTAATTGGTTATGAGAACGCTGTGATTTTCTCTGTACATTCAGAGAGAGAGAGAGAGAGAGAGAGAGAGAGAGAGAGAGAGAGAGGGAAGGAGAGAGATGGAGATTTTTTTTGTTTCGAGGCCGAGACCGTTCACCTTCAAACATGCCACGTTACAATCCGAGACATTTTTTTTTTATGTCTTTCGTTTGCCCTCACCTGCGAATTCTTGTCCCCCATTTTGTACTCACCTTGGATCATTCGGTATACTTGAATCTCGATTCTGACAATCTATCTCGGGATTTGTTGGGAGAGAATTGAGCCAGTTTCAGGCAGAAAAAAAATAGAAACGAAATTCTGAATCATCCAAAGTCATGGGGGATTTTGTACAGTGGTAGTTGGAATTGATATTTGGCAATTATCGAAAGTATGTACGAATCGATAAACTGGAAGATTGAAAAATGAATTTGCGGTAAATTCATTAATTAATTTTAATCAATATTTTAATTAAGTAACCGGTAATTTTCAGTGATTAATAAATTTTGAATTAGTTTCTTAATTATTAATTCGTTTCAATTAATAAATTAATAAAATCGTTAAATTGGGATTATTTTTTAAAATTAACAATTATTTGAAACTACTCAAACGATAAGTTTCAATCAGCGAGTGCAAATATTCATGGATAATTAAAATTGATTTTAATGAATTTTCAATCAATTTTATGTTCACATTTATTGTGATACGTGCATACGCCTTCGATTTATTGCCCCAGCCAAGATACACAACCCGACGCGTTTCGAAATTTGTGGCGAATGTCCGGTCACAAGACCCCGAAGGCTGCTGGACCCGGGCCAGACCGAACGTACCAGTTTCGATCAGATATCGGATCGACCGAGCAAGCTAGACCTGCTTTCATCGATAGAACAAAAAACCGAGTCTTAAGGATCTAAATCGTAGGCGTCATTTTTCTAGCTAGAAAAATGCAATCGTGAACAGATCGTACCTGATTGGCCTGGTTTTTTTTCTACACCTACGTTACATTTCGGTCTTGTGTGGATCACTTTGGCTCGTAGACACCGTCACATAGGTATTGATAACGTCCCCCACGTGTCCCAAGTCCCTCGACTCCGAAATATTTCACGTCTATGAACACCTTTGCACGTTGCCTACCTACAATCACCCACTATTGTGTATCTGACGTGTTGGACGAATTACGAGACAGGGCACGTGATAATGTCTCAGTTGAGAAATATTAAGCTGTATCGAAAATGACCTAACGAGAAAGTTATGGGGTTTACTATGTCGTTCCCATTATCCGTTTCATTATTCAGAGTATTAACACACAACACGAGCTAAAATGGAAAATTTAAACCCTCCAGCTTGCAATTTATTAATTCTCTTTATTATTGTGTAACGTATGAATAAAACAATTATTTTGATATCTGTTTTATTATTGTAAACATTTGTGATAAAGTTTGACCACGTTTTGTATGCAGCACAGTTGGACTAAAATTTCTTGGTTCAGCTTATCGACCTGGGACATATTAAACGACATTACTTTATGTGGAAAAGAAAGAAGAAAAAAGAAAGAGTCGATTCGTGGATATTGCAAGTATTTAGATCGGGGCAATTCTAATGCAACGATTGAATTGTTTTCTGGCAATTACGAATCGACTACGTGACCCCGGGAGTTCCGTAGGTAGACACGTAGCTACTATCTCCTCGTAGGTATGCAACGGTGGTGTTCACTGCGTGCAGTTTGTTGTGCCGCAAGATGTAGAGCGGCGATGCAACAACAAAGTTGTGTGTAAATTTATCAGACGATGCACGTATACCTTACTTTTTGCTTTTGCAATTGGCAAATAGAAAAATGAACGAGCTGCTCTTGGAATAGGGGACTTTGAGCTTGTCCAATAACGCGTCTCGAATTGTCGAAGAGGCCAATTCTGCAATGGATATACGTGTGAAAGTGACGAAGATCTGCAAGGAATGCATGCATTAGTATCTAAAAGTAAACGAGTTCAACCATTTGCATTTTCTGACTAGGTGGCTCGCTGAAAAACCTCGTGCATTATTGGACGAATGACGAAATTGTGTGGAATATAAATTTGGAACACGAGGTAGCTAGAGTTTTGAAGAACTCAATTTTTGTTAATAAATGTACTTTTACGAGGTCGAAATTTCCTGAAGATTGCGAATATAAGACCTTCGTGCTAATTTTTTTGGCTAGTTATAAGTCTCAAGGTGAAAGAACGTGAATATTTTTGAACTTTCACTTTTTTGAGAATAATTAATTGTTTATGTTAATAACGTCTAGTTTATAAGTTCAGAGTTCTTTAATTTTGAATATTAAAATGTATTCGAGTGCTGCATGCTGGGTACGAAATGGAACGGTATTTTGGGCAAAGTGACATCTGTGGTTCGACTGGAAATGTGAAGTGGCGATCGATAATGAAGAAACGCAACTCTGTCGGTAAGTTTACCGACTAGTGGTATACGAGATCCTGGTATCGTTTCACCGGTGAAAGGCGTTGTGACGAAGGTTCCTCATTGATTCATTGCTTGCTTCTAGTTTTAAGTGTTTCAGTGATCGGCCAACAGGTGGCAGTTCTGTCGAGAAGCTCGCATTCTTTCTTTCGGAAGTCAGGGATTCCCGGAGTATGTCGATAATACAGATCTCCAGGAGAAAAGTAGCTCATGTAAGTTACTGTAAAAGTACAAATCTATTTCTTTTACGAATGCAAAGCTGCTCTATCGATTTATCTAGGAAAACTTATAATTAAATTTCTGCAAACTTACTAATCCCACAAATGATAATTGGAATTTGCATTCCATTCACTTGTCATTATAAAATCTGCCACTATATTTCTCTCCTTACACCAAATTTAATTTACTTTATTCCTTACCAAGAAAAAATAAACAAAACTGAACACTTACTGATAAATCAATCCCGATGCTCAGAATCCAATAGTTTCGTGACTCTTGCGATTTTCTTCTTTCAACCAATTGTAGAGAGGACGGAAGTAAGCAAGAAGACCCTTTGTTTGCATGGTCCTCGATCCCGTGAAGCTTTCCATAGCATCTGGCCAGGGTTTGCTCGAGCCAAGCTTCATCATTTGTCTGCATTCGATCGTGTTCAAATTAGCACAAGTCTTTCGTATCACGCGTATTTACCTAGCCCACACAGGATTGCCGATTCATTTTCTACTCGTTACGAAAGGAAAATAGAAAGTGCACCGAAAGTTCGAGACTTCCGTTTTTCGACCATGAAAAAGGATCTTCTCTATCTTCCATTGACACAAACGCCATTTATTACTTTTCGTGTTGATAGTCACTTCGGTAATCCGATAAGCATCCCTGCGAGGGTGAATGTGCATGCTTTTTCGAGTACACGTATGTGTTGCATAGATAACTGTAAGCTTTCTATGAACACATTTGTCGTCTCCTTGATAGGATTAAGATTAGGCTTAGCTGAGCGCACCCTAGTCAGGATTACCTCAATCCGAGGCCACCCTCGATACTCCCGTAAAGATCGCATCTGTACAGAGGCCTGCGAACGTTACCAGGCTCGTAACCTCCCGAAGCCAGACACGCGGCTTCCAAAAATTGGAATTGTATGATAAAGCTGACGAAGTACCTAGATACGTCAATTTACAATTCGATAACGCGTCCACATTTTTTTTCCAACATCCAATCAAGCCTCTACCTCTCGAATTACTCTCCAAGGATTTAATCCCATCGTTATCAGATTTGGAACACACCTTATGTAAGGCACGCTCGCTGCAACGTGATACTTTGATCCGGGATCGAAGTCATCTGTGGTACGATCGAGGGGTGGCTCTACACCCTGTATAGTCGCCCTGGTAAGATTCAATAACTTATGAAATTCTTCTCAAGGTTGCAGGATGGACGTGTCCTAAATTACGGTGACGGTTGGAACATCGCGTACCTTAATTGCCACCAAAGAGCGTTGTACAATTCCGGTTTGGTGTCATTGCCGAAAACCATCCATCGCCATTTGTCAACGCAATAGGCGAACGGTAGGAAAGCGACCTTTTGCAAGGCCATGACAAACAGGAAGTTGATGTCACCGCGTTCATTGTAATCGTCGGTCCTGGTGAGACCCAGTCTCGAAGTGTGCGGCGGTGATGACACCGAGAGAGCTACCGTGTCACCAATTGCTTCGTGAAAACCTGCGAAATTCGATCCTTAATGAGCGAATATTTTTATCTACAATCTTAAAAAATGCGTTGATCCTTTCGTCCTCGATATTTTTAAATTAATCGTATAATCCTTTGGAAATTGGATTTAAATATCGCATTATGAATTATTCAATTTTTGAAATTTTCATTTCTAGCGAGTGCGATTAACAGCCTTGAGCTCAGGATGTCAAGAACGTACCAGGATTAGCTCCTTCCCGAAACACGACAGGTTGATCCCTGTACTGTATATAATAGTGCACGTGACCCATTTCGTGGTGAACTATCACGAGATCCTCGTAAGTGACTCGAGTGCACATCTTGATCCTGCGATTTTCTTTTGGTTATTCCAACATCCTTGTATGAAATATCTCATCGAGATTTTTATTCATTTTATCTCGTTAAATACGCAACGAGAATATGTAATAATTTTATTGTTTCAAATACCGGAAGTCTTTGCCGTCGTACATGTCCCACGCCGAACCATGACAGACCATCTCGCGTTCGTCCTTGGGACGTTCTATAATCGATTTCTTCCAGAAAGCCTCTGGCAGCCATGAAAATCCGATCGAATGAAAAAAGTCCTCTGCGAGTTTGAAAAACTTGACAGGCGTGTAACGCTGTACGAGAGAAAGTCATTACGGGTTTTCACAAAACGCAAGCATTTATTTCAAGCGATTTCCGTTCGCTCGCTCTCACAATTTTGCGTTTAAGCCAGGACGCAAATTTTACGATCGCATCTCTTTTACGTCGTAAAGTTCGTCAGGAAGAAAGTCTAGTACGTCGATTACAATTATTTACCTTTTTTACGAGCGCCTCCGTCAAATCCGTCACGTTCACTTCCGGATATGGGAGAGCGAATCTCTTCACATGAATCCACGACTGAGCCCACATATCGCCTATTGTTAATTAATTTATCTTTAATTATAAAATAATAATTAAAAATCGTTTAATTCTCAAATTAAAAAATAAATATTAAAATCATTCAATTTTTCAATTAAGGAAGAAACAAAATCTTCTTCCAACGTCCATTCAATTTCCATAAGAAAAAAATCGTTGGAAGAAATATTAATATTAATTTCCTTTCCCTTCGTATTTTTGAATTTTCAACGAGAGCACGAACTGTTTTCCGTACGTTTGCACTTATTAACTTTCGCTTTGGGTGTAAGAGTAATAATGAAATAATTGGCCTGTCGATACACGCACGTACCTAGCAAGTGAGCCGGTATATAGTTACTGCTCTTCGGTACCCTCTCGATTCCGTACTTGGAACGAATTCGATTTCTCACGTAAGCATGTAGCTGCAAGTACAGTGGCTTGACTTCCTTCCAGAGTTGTTCGATCGTGCCCTCGAAATCGTTATCGTCGTAAGCGCTCGTCCAATATTTACCCGCTGTCGAGAATCCTGCGCTTAAACAAACGCCATTTGCTCTTTTCCTTGTTCGATTCGCGTATCGCAAAGATATATTATCGATATTATCACGAGGACTTTGCGAAAGTGTAATAGAGTACCCGGGAAAAAGTTTTATCGAACCTCTTACCGTTCAACAAAGCTACCTCCTTCATCAGCCGAACGTACTCAACATATTTCTTCCTCATCCTCTTACCGGTGGCATCGTGCCAAGCCTTCCACACATACACGAGTTCTTCAGGATCCTCGGACGTTGCCATGATCTCCAATAGATCTAGGATGTATATCCATAGATTATTGTACTTTATACAATTTTTCACTCTTCGAAACTCCCCAAAGTTTGAAAATTCAATTTTTCAACCGTACGAGCAAACTTTATTATGGAGTGGCGAATTATCAATCGTTAATTAAAAATTTCACCTGGTTCTAATCGAAGTTTCTCTCGCAAATTATTCTTCGATATTCTCTCAACCGGCATTCTATTTTTCCCTTTTTTCTCGTCTGCAAGAATCGTCCTACCAGTTTTTGATTTTTCGATTTTTATCCTCAATTTCGATTTCTCCAAGGAATTTTCATATTGGTGAAGTCGCGATTGAGAGTTTTTTGATTTTTTGTAGGAAGGAATAGTCGCTGTGCCGTATATAGTTTCCATGTCGTTGATTATCGTGTCAAGCTTCGTGACGATCGGAAATTGATCAATGACGTTTCGAGGATGTGCGTGGATCGTGAATTAATTAATGAGGATGAGTAAAATTAATTACTCTGGTGAATTTGTCATCCGACAATGCAGCTACACCAAGAACGGCCAGCATCTCGAATTGTCTCTTCAAGCTAGTAGATTCATTGAAATTTCTCCAATCGTATCGCATGGCTGCGCGCCAAACAGATCTCTGGAATTTGGCTAGACGCTCCGAAGAATTTAACTGGCGAATAATGCGATAACGATTCTCTTACCGATACACGCAAATCACACAAGCAGTAACGCTTAATGAATTAAGTTGTTCCAATATACCGCTGCAACTCTCGTTTCATCCGTTATATTGCTCTCAAAATTCCACTGATGTATCGCGTTTCGATTGTACTCCACGAGACTGAGGTTATTCACCAATTCCAGAAACTATTTCCAAAAGCGTAGATCGAAAAAACGATTTAATTTATTAATCGAATTTAATCGATTCGAGAATCGACTATTCATCAATTCGATCGATCGACTGTCAAAATCGAATCTTTGACACGCGAAGAAAAAAATTAAAATCTCATGACTAACCACTTCCGGCTCGGGAAGTCTCGAATCCGGTATCAACTTTCGATTCTGCTCAAGATTAGACAAATTTTTATTGGAATTTTTTAAATTCCTAGAGAAATTGGATCTGTCATTGTTCTTCGTGACATTACGTCGCGATGAAACTACAGCTGTCATAAAAATAGCAGCAACGATGCAAAGGAAAAATGTCTTCCGTATCGATGATGACATGTCATCGAAACGGTCGCGGAATTGTGCTCGACGAAACGAGGAATTGGACAACTTTTATATCACAATAGACTCTGACTCGATCCATTGGAGTAACGATACCTTCTCGTGCCTGTCACCGTGCCATAACTCAACGTATTCGTTATTCGGGTGTTTCTCTGTCTCACGAAAGAAACGAGAAAAACAAAAACAAGAAAAGAACGCGAGAAGGATGACAACAAAAAAACTGTGCACTGAAAACCGAGGCGAGTTTGTAAGAAGATGACCATGAATCGTCAGACAGCTACGCAGCGGTTCGAAAACGTTGGCGAAGTCGAGGCGATTTTTACTCTTTCGCCTCGGCACTCTCGTATGTAGACCACACTCTGTTTGTCATACGATTCTTTTTTTTACTTACAACTTGGTTCCGGTCTGAAACGTGAGACCTTGCCGACGTTTTTTTGCATACACGTACCTCACCAGGAACTCGTGCGAAAAGGAAACTCCAACACGCAACATCCGTACAATTACGCGTTTGAAAATTTGGTTTGCATAAACAAAAAAATTGTTTTATACACTTTGATTCATCCGTTGATTAATTGTAATTTTTCTAGATGACATTGAGTAACCTTGAGAATATTGTGGGATGTGTAACATAACGAGTTGCAGATGGAAACGTTTTTTTTGTTGGTGATTGTGTCATGACCGAGTGACCCGGTCAACCGCGCCCACTCAACTTAGTTTTGAGCAATTTTGGTCTTCAACGTGTACTCGTGCGTTAATCGTACTAGAGAGTTACGTAACTTTTAATTCGTCAACATGATTTGGCACTAGCTAGCAATCGAGAGTTGCCCTCATGGTCGCGAGGAATTGCGCGACTTACGAAGAAAAGTCTTCGGCCTATTCTCGGGCTCTCTTGATTTGTTTTTTCCTTCTCTTCGTACAAGAGCCAAATTGGCAAACGTTGGAAACTCAGACACCTTAACATTGATAATCTCCTTCAAAGTGTATAAAACCGGAGTACAATTTTTTTTTCTTTCCTTCCTTCTTACCTTTTCTCGTTAAAGTTTAGCGACGCTTCGCGCGGATTAATCGAGTTTGAGATTCGCGCTCGTTTCAGACATGATAATCGCGCTTGGCAAGCCTCACCGGTTCTATCTAGATTCTGGGGATATTTATCACGATCAACGATGAAGAAGGGACGTTTGGGAGCGAACTTCATTGAAATTCTTCGAAAATTATCTCGAGAATGGAGGGGGGGGGGCGATTAAGAGTAACGGTTTATACAACGCTGAAGAACACTTTGTTACTCTTCTCGAAGTTGCTTCCAGACTCTTGGATGTTTGTCCTTCCAGAAGATGTCTTTGCGTTTGTCTCGTTTCTATTTTTCATTAAATTTGTTCATGTCGAAGATCGTTTTTCATGGGCATGGGCGATTATGGACACCGTTACGTGCCTTAGGAAAACCACGAGTTCTGCATTCTACGTTGTACATACGTCGCTCATGGGCACCTCCGTTTCTCGTTGCACGTGGTCGCTACTTATTTACTCGCTACAACTTCTCGAAACGTGTGTGGGAGACACGACCAGGCACCCGGGTGAGTCAGACGTACAACGAGATAGATACATGAATCGTGATTTCTCGTACTATATCGCGATATTTCTCGTGAGCTGTCGTTACGCTCCGAGCGTATATATGTTTTTTTCTTCATTAATAACAGCTAATAAACTCGCAACCGGTATCGGCGAGAGAGGATGATTGCTAATTAGCGAATTATTCACAATTTTCACGAATTCACTGTTCTGAAATTGCTTCAGACAAATCTAGGGATAAACGTCATTAAGTATGGATACAATTTTTTTTTGTTCTTAGATAAAACTTGCAATTTATCTTGTAGATGATACTTGAATTTAAAGATGTTCCAGTCTCATGGTTTATGATTTTTATTCCTTTGATTTTATTGCTCGTGTATAAAAGACGATAATAATATAAATACCTCGAAAATAATTTCCGACGTATTTTATCTGATAAAGGATAATTTGAATTGACTCATTTAATAATTTGGCGAATTATTCACAATTTTCACGAATTCACTGTTTTGAAATTGCTTCAGACAAATCTAGAGATAAACGTCATTAAGTATGGATACAACTTTTTTTTTTGTTCTTAGATAAATCTTGCAATTTATCTTGCAGATAATATTTGAATTTAAAGATGATCCAGTCTCGTGGTTTATGATTTTTATTTCTTTGGTTTTATTCCTCGTGTATAAAAGACGATAATAATATAAATACCTCGAACATAATTTCCAACGTATTTTATCTGATAAAGGATAATTTGAATTAACTCATTTAATAATTTAGCGAATTATTCACAATTTTCACGAATTCACTGTTTTAAAATTGTTTCAGACAAATGTAGAG
>JAPYZU010004170.1:0-11737 GCA_030523005.1 Tryphoninae sp. B BG-2022a | reverse complement strand
GTGTGTGTGTGTGTGTGTGTGTGTGTGTGTGTGTGTGTGTGTGTGTGTGTGTGTGTGTGTGTGTGTGTGTGTGTGTGTGTGTGTGTGTGTGTATGCGTGAGGACATTGTTGCTTGCAATCTCATAATATACGTATACACACGTAAAAGTGAACACACACGATGAGTGAACGCATTCGCGTTCTTGCCTCATCTATACGAAGGCACACGGAAAGCTTTACGGCTCTCCGAGCTGTCGCGAGGACGCGGAAAAATTCTGGCGCGACACGCGATTTGCTGACACGCGCGGAAAATTGGCCGCGACCGAACTTACCCGACCCCCCCCCTTTTCCTCCCCCTTCCTCAGTCTCCTCCTTCGTTCACGTACGACGTTCGATCCTCCGTCTTTCTCATTCTCCACCTTCGTCCGGTCTCTCTGAGGGAAAGAACGATAGTGATGAAACCCGGAGGCTTTGCGAAGCGATCACGCATTTACGAGAGGGATGCGAGAGGAACAGTCGCGAGAAACTAACGGTTTACTGTATGCGCTAATTCGACGAATCTGCGTCTCGAAGTGAGACGTATATGTCAATTTTTTAATATGTACTGTATATATATATATATATATATATATATATATATATATATATATATATATGCGTTTGGAACGTAGGAGAAATATGGAAGTGTGAGATAAATGTGGTAAATTGTTCGAATATTTTTAAACTACGAAGAAATTTGGACATCTTCTGTTCATTTTGTTATTTCAATTGTTTTTTTTTTTTTTTTGGGAGAAATTGTTCCATAACTTCTGTTCTTTTGGAAAAGAATAGAATTTTCGTCGAGGGTCCTGAGACATGAGATTCTTCGCACCAGACACGAGAAAAATAAGAGAAAAATAATGAGATAAAAACGAGAATTTTATATTAGTTCAAGCTTTTATTTTGGATTTTTTTTAAGAATCGTTCGTTATTTTGTTTTTCGTAAATATCAAAACTCATATAACAAAACATTCGTGCGACAGTAATCCACTGATAAAAAGAAATTCTCATCATTCACACGTGGCCCTAATTAATCAGCATCATCCTTTTCCCAATAATTGTCGAATCGCGATGATGCTGCGTCTTGAAATCGTGTTTAAATAGATTCACGAATAAACATTTCTAATCATAACGAAAACAAAAATTAATCGTAACGTCACAAGAGTTAAATCAGGTATAATAATTCCTCTAAATCGTCCAATCTGCAGATGCAATATTGAAACCGCGCTTATTCTTGCTGTTTAAATATATAATAAAATATTCATTCGATGGAATCGAGTATACGGATTCCCGGTTAACGAGTATCTCTGCCGCGGTCGAGACCTACGACAAAGTAATATCCTTTCGGAGGATTCGGTAACATACGGTCGGCACGTGCGACGCTCCCTTTACGGTTAAGATAGCATTATCTCTCTCTCTCACTCCCTCCCACCCACCCTATATATATATATGAGAGAGAGAGAAGGGGACATCTTCCATATTATATATATATGGGGGGGGGGGGCAGTGGTTCGCAACTTCTTCGACGATAATCTTCGTATCGCTCAATTTCTAAAATCATCAAGATATCTCGTACCGTTATGAGGAAAGCTCCAGCTAAACTGCTCCGTTTCAAATTGGCGATTGGTAAATTGTGCAAATAAGTATATTTATTATATATACGTGTATACATATAGGTATATAAGAGCGTATAACGTAGAATGCAAAGCGAAAGACCCTTCACGAAGTATTTCATAAGCATATAATTGCCAACGAGATCGAATAATGATCTAACCTCGGTTTTATATCCTCTAGCGTATTAGCAGCCTTTCGCAATTTCGAAGCCCGGAGAAAGAGAGGGAGGGAGAGAGAGAGAGAGATCTTCCACATTATAACCATTTGTACACAATGTCTTCGGCCATAACGACATATAATTCCGCATCCGTTTAACGTCCACCAGCGAAGATGTTGGACATACCATTTGTCGAGTTTTAGAGCGAGCCATTTATTGTATATACGTATATATATATATATATATATATATATATATATATATATATATATATATACAAGAGTGGGAATCATTTAAGATCGTCTAACCACCGGGAAATAAACCAAAGACGAGAGATCTCTCGATCGCTCTCACTCTCTCTCTCTCTCTCTCTCTCTCTCTCTCTCTCTCTCTCTCTCTCTCTCTCTCTCTTGCTTCTTGGTTTGCATAAACGAGAAGAGGACGAAGAGGGCATATATATAGGGGGTGTAAAAAGAGTGCCGTTGTCGGTACGGTATGCAAATCGTCGTGTGTTTATACATCGATGCGGAGAAGCATGGTTATACTCGTAGTTTTATCTTCGTTCGTGCACTCCGGGAGGAGGGGGCACGTTGAACGAGCTCGCAAGACGTGGAAAATCTTAGAATTGCAATTGGCTTATGAAATTATGAAAAATTGTTGCAATTTCTTCATACGCCAGCTTTGTTTAACGTCCTGTAAAATCGATGAATTGGAATAATCGTTGGGGAAAAAAATTGTTGAAAAATGGAACAAAATTATAACCTTCTAAATACGAAATAATTACTTTTCTTTCCAGAAATGTACATTTTTAAAAATCATGTAATCATTCGCTTTATGAAAATAATCGCAAAATTTATCGACGAATTTCAAATTATTGAAATAAATTGTACAATTTCAAAAATCATTAAACGTAACTAATTATTAATTTGTTCAAGCAACTTAAAAATCTGTCGAGATAGTTTCAAGCGTACGAAAAAAAACGTAGATTTTTTTTCGAGATTTGTCGAATTTTTGGAAATAATTTACAAAATCAAAATCGATTTATCGAATAAATTTGAAAATCCCGTAACGAAATATCGATGTTAATCGGTTCAATTATCCACACCGTGATTATCATCGCGAAAACTAATTTCATACCTCGTCCATTAGTCCACGGATCAATAAATTCTCTCGCGAGGGAAAGCCCGGTGTAGAGGTGGATCGACGCTTGCATTGCTCGTGATATATTCGCCGTTGTTATATATTCGCTACCGGACAGGAGAACAGTAGCGATCTTTCGATAGTTCGACGTGCACTGTGCACTAGCGAGATAGCCAAGATCGTTAAAGTAATTGCGCGGCTGCTTAAACGAGAACGTAAATAGCCAGGGTAACCGCAACCCGAAACAATGGGAACTCGAGTTTTTCCATCTCTATTCCTCTCTTACTCTCTCGTTCTCTCTCTCTCGCTCTCTCTCAATCTCCTTCACTAAAATATTGTAGAAAAACCTTCGCTACTCTATCGCCCGTTTTGTTTGACGACGGAGAGATGTGAAGGGGGGAAAAAGTGGCATGTAAATTCCAGATCAATCGACTGGATCGCTCGGATCGCGAGTCTTTCGTGTGCTTTCCATTGGATTCCAGTCGAACTGCTCGAGCGGAAGGCGATTGGTCTGGCCTTCGAATTCGTCTGGAGAACACACAGCGAAAACAACTTTGTGTTATAAAACTTGTATACATATATAACGCCTCCAGTTGCACCGATTGCCTCACCTTGTCCATAAATCTATAGGTATATAACTATTATATGTTTACAGTATATATTACCGCATGTCACTGAGTAAACCAGATAATAATTTCGACGCTTGATCGATAATAGTGTTGTCACGGGATGAGTAAGAACCTTCGCGAGTTGTTTTCGACGTGAGTTCCGTCGTTCGCCGAGAGATGTCGCCACGATCGGACGCGCTCCACGAGCGGCCATTTTCTTCACGAGCGACGAACCGCTTCGGCGATTAAAAAATCGTCTTTAAACACTATTGGCCTATGCGAGAAATGAAAATGAGCGGAAAATGGGCCTGAAAAGCGCGTAGGCGCGAAACTATGATGCTTTGTTCCACTGTTTTTCTTCTTATTTTTCCTTTTACAATGTAGATAAGCATGGGAAGAGGCTCGTTTGGTCCGGCAATAATGACGGACAGGGCGAGACAATTAAAGCGACAACGGATATGCGGTGTCGGTGTTAGTCTAGAGATGTAACGGGCTCGAGGATTTTTATTAAATAGTACGCGAGAGCGTAATTTAGAAAATAAGGCTATGTGCGTGGCTGCGTTTGTGTGTGCGAAAGAGGGAAAGGGGGATTATTGCAGCAAAGTTGCGGTAATAATTGCGACGTTCTTAGGCTGTAAACCTCGAGAAGACGTGACAATCGTAGCAGAATGGCCGGCGAGCAGAACGAGACCCGTGAGAGATAAGAACCTCTCCCTCTCTTCTCCCTCTCCATCTTGTTCTAGGAACTTAAGAAAGAATCCGTAGACCCGACGGATGATTCACTTTTTTTTCCCCGGAGACTAACTTTCGATATTGAGGTGGAAAAACAAAAAAGAACGAAACGTTGTGTCAACGAAACACGAAGGAAAAGGGAATGGTCGGAACGAGAATTATTTATACCCGCGCTATCAAACACTCCAGGGAAACAAGAAAATGATAAATAACAAATAAACGTCGGAAAAATTGTTTTTACCTACTGTAATTACTACGTAAAGTATATCGTACCTGGGTCAAACAATATTCAAGAATGTCCCAAAAATCTGTGTCCAATGGCCAAAAAAAAAGGGGAGAAAAAACGACTGGAGAATCGAGGAAAACTGACTACAATGGAAAAACTGGATGACGTGGCCTCGGGACATTTATTTCGAGAGCGCTTTCCCCACCACCGTACGGTCCCAACGGAGTTATAAAGTCATCACAAATTCTCGACTTATATTGCAACCGAGTTGCCTCGTATACCTGGCACCGCGTGTAAAGACCCTACGCTAATTTTTTCCTTCATTCCTGTCCCGGAGAGTTGCCTACGGCGTATTGTTTCATTTTTTGTCGTTCGTCCGCCACGAGATACCGAAAGAAAGAAAAAAAAACACGAAATGAAAAGCTCTCTCTTATTCCCTACTCTCCTATGCGAAACAAAAAAAAAGGCATCGAACGTAGGAAAAAAGGAAAAAATGCGAAATGAAAATAAAAACTTTCCCGCCTCGGAGAAGAGTGAAAAACGCTCATTTTTCACCCATCCTCGGCAAATTGCAAACTCGTGCACGTTACCTCCCGGTGTATCCGGGCGTTTATGGATCGGTAATATGGACACTATAAAGAAACTTTGATCGACGGCAGAGCTCAAATTGCCCCGATCGAGAACGGTTGCTACGTACACCATACACACATACACACACACACACACACACACACACACACACACACACACACACACACACTTGCGCATGCACATATATACACGCGTATAATATATAAAAGAGCAGAAAATCTGGGTTATGCATTGTATATAACGTTATGTATGCGTATATATCTACGTATGGTATGTGTATGGAATGCATCGACTCAAAGCTGAGATAGGATGCTGCCGGTGTTAAGACTATAGAATATAATTCGTTCTTATAGACGCGAGTCAGGGGGTGAGAGGGGTAGAGGGTAAAACCGAGCACAATATATAAAGTTGCCAATGACTATATATATATATATATATATATATATATATATATATATATATATATATAGATTACAACCACGGGGGCCATTAATATAGTCACGGAATAGAAGCCTTGGCTAGAATCGTAAAAATATAATTGCGCTGGATTGCAACAACGTTATCTAGGTGCGCGCAAACCGCGCGCCGCTGCTCGGCCACCGGATAATGATACGTGTAGGAATCCCGCCAGGGAGCTCGCGGCGTACGATGAGTGGGGCGGGCACGGCGCGCGGGAGAGGTGGGGATGGGTGTCGACGTGGTCAGAACGCGGGTTAAGAAAATCTATATCACGTTTTGCTTAGATATTGGCCCGAGTAAAACGATATAGTTATATTTTTTATAGAAAGACACTTCTAAATTGTGGTTTAGCTTGGGCAATTTTGGATTGTACGGGAGCTCTGCGCTTAACGTTCGATAGGGAAGCTTCTCAGGGCGGCCAAGAGATGGCGCGGCGTTGACGCGATTCTCACAAGCGAACCACAATGTCGGGAGGTATAAAAGAGGACGCGCGGTATAGTACATCGATGCGACGTCGGGGGCGCTAGCGTCGCGGGTACAACGACAACCCGCGGCTTTTTCACATGATCGTTACAGACCGATGGGTTATTAATTAGAGTCGTAAGACTAGGGAACGTTTTGCTATCACCTTGTCCCCAATTATGAAACACGATTATCGAGATCGTTTTTTTGTCTGAGTTTTATCGGAGTAAGGAGGAATATTACGGTGAGTAAAGCGTACGATATTCTTCGGTTTTTCAATGTTTGGTTATGTCGCATGTTGTCGATATAATTGTCGACAGAATTTTAGAATTCTTTTTTTTATGTCGCATGTTTATCGATACTTATAATTGTCGAGAGAATTTTAGAATTCTTTTCTTTTCAAACTTTAAAGAAACAGTAGTACGAACTGTTTAATGTTTGTTTCACTCGGAAACGATTTATTGGACGAAAAAGAATCTTTGAAAATATCAATGTTCAACTTTCCAACGCGCTTTTTTGCAATAACAATTATTAACATCGTTATCGTTACAACTTTCATTCGATTTATAGCGATTATTCACCAATATCCGCGATCCTTCTTACCGCTACGTCTCCACCGAGTGAAAACAATTTTCACATATTCCCCGTTTGTGCAAAACGAAACGGTAAAATTTGTGAATATTTTAGCGTAGATTAATGTTTCTTTTCACACCATCGTCTGTCAAATTAAATATCCCCCTTTTTTTTCATTTTCTCATTCGCTCTTTCTCGTTCGCGCCTGCGATTCCCAGTTTCGAATTCTCGTTCATCGATCCTAGAACCGATCGTTCGACGATAAAATATTTTTCAGCGTTCACCATATTATCCCAGATCTGTTTGTCAGGAACCACCAATCGATTTCTCTCTGACGTTCAACGATTTGATGATAATTTCGAGAATTCTCCCATACTTACGATACGTATATATATATAACCGCGTGGTTATATACATCTCCGAGCTTTATTACGTATAACATTATGTACCCAATACGCGAACGTCTTGTATAAACGGCGCGCGTCTCCCTCGGCGATGACACTTGCCGTGCGCAGAGTTTCGTCAAACACGAACCTAACACATATAGGTACATACGTTTATCAACACACGATTTTCAACGTATACGCGTAAAAGGTATACACACATACGTGTATTCGTAAAGGTAAAGTTTTACTTTGCGACGGGCTATACATATGTGATGAAATTAAATTAAACGTCTCGTCGAACGCACGCGGGCGGCTTCCAGGAAGCTTGCCCGATGGAAAAAAAAGGTAAGTACGAGACGCGAAAGACGAGGGAGATCGAGAGTCGATGACCCTGTTGGATGCTGCGGAGCTCATTCTCGCGGACTTCTTCGGCCAATAAGTGATGTATACGAGGCGTATGGATCATTCTATCTCTCTTCGACGCTTTTCACATACAGTTGCGGAGGAGTTGGAAGATGAGAACTCGAGCTCTGGTATACACACGTACGAGTGTGCGCATATCGAAACGTACACACATACATGCACATATACAGGTATATATGCCTATAGGAAGAGGTTCACGGGGGCCTAAGCGGCGTGCCGAGAGGCGAAGTAAAGTTGATAAGTCAACAAGGGTCGGCCCCGCGAGTTCTCTCTCTCTCTCTCTCTCACTCTCTTTCTCTCTTGCTCGCTGGTGTGCGACGAGAAACCGAAGCTCCGCGTGTTTGCACGAGTTTGAAGAAACCCGTTCCTTCTTTTTTTTTTTCTTTCTTTTTCATCATCTTCTTTCATGCCTCTTCTTCCTCTTCTTTTTCTTCGTTTTCTGTCTCTCTTTCACATCGAGTCGATATTTTCTCGCGAGATACTCTCTCCGAGACGCGAGAAGGAAAAAGGGGATGGCGGGCGCGGGTGAAGAGCTCGAACCATCGGCCATCACGCCAGTTTACTTAGGACATCGCGAGATATATAAAGAGAGAGAGAGGGAGAATATCTTTGTGTTACTCGGGAGAGCGAGCGCGGATCTCGCGTTTCTCGTATTACCTCACGATGGGCTCGAAATTAAATATATTCGAGGCAAAAATAGCCGGAAAACTAAAAATTTGTTCCCCTTCTACTTCGTAAATATGGTGTCGTCGTATCGAGGTTCGTGACTCTCGATTCTTAACGGAGAAACGTGGATATAACAAGCGTGTGAATTAAACATCCATCGGGAGAAACTAAATATATATATATATATACCGCGTTGACGATTAACGCGCGTGTATTTCCGACCCACTAGGTGAAATTCGAGTATTTAGCGCCGATTAGATTGACTCGCGTGTTCGATAAGTTTGCTCGTGCAGAGAAAAAAGAGGAAAGATTCGAAACGAATTCGATGATAATTTCTGATTGTCTTGTAAAAAAGATATTTTTCAATTATATTTAAAGCATTGTAAAAAAAATGTCTTGTTTTTTTCTTCAAGTTCAATGGAAATTACCGGAAGATCGTTAGCGTATTTGAATCGGTTGCCATAGTTACCCGGTTCGCGCGCAACGACTCCCCCTCCACCCGCTTTCTCCCACTCTGTGTCCCGCGCACGCGCGAAATAGCAATCTGCGCACGCGCATTGCTCATACTGATGGAGAAGACAGTTTGGCGGGAAATTTGAAACGCGCGAACGTATTTCATCCTATTTCGACAATATACGGCAACTTTAACCGTAATTATGTCGATTTCATGATGAATGCGTATCGAGAATAAATAATTCGTGACGAGTTCACGAAAAATGGTTCATTGAAACGTGAAAAGCGTCCGCGATCTCCCTGACAAGTTTGTTTAGCCTTTCTCTCGCCCGTGAGTAAAGATTCGTCGTGAAATATCCGGAAAAACTGCGAAGCCGTAAAATCGGCTTATGCCCCAGAAGAAGAAGAAGAAGAAGAAGAACGAGAAGGAAGAAGAATAAAGATCTCGCGAATGTTCTCGGTGTGTTTTCCCGAACGGTGGCCACGTCACCAAGGCACGCACCGACATCAATGTCGGACCGCAGCAGCGCGCAAGAAAGAGAAAGAGGGAAAGAAAAAGAGAAACGAGGACGAGAAATATACTCCAAGTTGGTTGGAAAAAGGGAAGAGTCCATAGTGAAGCCGGAGAGAAGAAACGTTGTGGCTCGTGCCGCAGGCTCTATTACCTGAGTCGACGGCCACGAGAACTTGCCTATACACTAATATACTACGTTCGAGTGGGGCCTTTTTCCGGGCGACCTCTTCCTAACACGGGGACCACCACTGTCGTGTTTCTCTGGTTTACGCGTAGTAAGAGACGAAAGGTAAAAGCGTGAGAGTGCGGAGAGGGAGGGGGGGGGGGAGGAAAAGGGAAGAGCCGCGGTAGCTCGAACACCTTTATATATATATATATAAAGAAGTTCTTCGCGCGCACCCTGCATCGTCGACTTAATGGTTCGTTCTAGTACCTTTTTCTCCCGTGTGGCAGCAGGGGTGCGACAGCCAATTGGGTGCTAACCATATTGTGAGGGCTCCCACTTGACTCGTGAAGCGCGTGGTACTACAAACAAATCCTGAGAACTGGGATTGCGCCCTCGAGAGAGAGAGAGAGAGAGATTGTCTTTATATTTTACAATTTTGGACATTGCTATTGAATTATATCGACGTATATAGAAGTATCGGTAAAGTTTGATTCATTATTGAGAGATAAAATTGTCAGTAGAATTGAAAAATAAGAAATTGGTAAATTTTCGACCCTTATTTTAAGGGGATTTGGATGATTTGACCAGGAGCGTATATTCACAATAGACTTAAGGTTTTATTTGGAACAATTGAATGGTTAGATCGGATTTAACTCATGATTATAGTTATCGTTTTACCTGCTACCAGAGGATGAGTCATCGATATCGCTAATTTCTTCGGTTCTAGAAATATTCGATTACAACTGACTGATCGCAAAATTGAAAAATATAAACCTGACATGGAATGGACATATTTATTAAAAAAAAAAGAATTTTGATCACCTTTCTAGGCGTGTGTGTAAATATTTAACCAATATCTCGTCATACTTTTGTTAAATCGTATAATGTCTTACCCGAGTCAATAAAAACAAACTTTGACACGAAAAAAATTATGCAATGATAAATGAAAGTTTGTACAAATAATCGAAAAACTCTTTCCTCATAATGAAATCTTTTCAGCTGACGACGAAAGAAGACTCGTGATCAAATATTTCTATAAAAATCGTTAATTATCAAACGAAAAATAACAAATAAATAAGAAAATCAGCCGAATTGAATTAAATTTTATTTCAACTAAATTTAATTCAATTAAATTTAAAATCAAAAATTTAACCCGATAAAACTTGTTTCCTCCGAACTTTCCATGTTTTTAGAATTTTTCTTTTCATCAAAATCTTTTAAAACTTTTAACGATAAATAAAAGAAATAAATTTTTATGAATCATAAGGAATTTATCAGTGTTTCTTTACAAACTGTAACGACACATCGATTGTCAAATTTCCTATTTTTCATTCATCAAAGCTTAATTTTTCCAATAATTGTTGGACACGATTAAAAAATCTGGGCGAATCAAGAAAAAAGAAGCTGTCGCCAAAAGATCGAAACGATGCCGGCACTCGACTCTCCTCTTCCCCGAGTTATAATCGGAAGCTCGGATCTCGGTTGAATAAAAGTGGGCGGTTCTCCGTTAGCCCCGCGAAGTAACCAATGAGAAGACGGTAACCGGTGCGGGTTTTCATTGCGTACCCGACGGCGGCGCCTCCGCTCTCTCCCGTCGTCATTGCCATCGCGGCGGTCGTCCGGTGGAGGCGTCTTTTCTACATGCTGCGCGCACACACCACGATCTACCACCTCTTCTTTCTTTCTTTCTTTCTCCCTCTTTCTCTCTATCTCTCGTTCATCGTCCGTCCAGGTAACGCAAGCTGAACTCTCGTTCCATCATCACAAAATAATTTACACGGGAATGAAAAATTTATCTTTTTTCTTTTACTGCAAAACGAAGATTTCTGTAAAAATGTTTAAATCTTAAACGAATTGCGAATCGATTAATTAATCGAAACCATAAATTAATTAATTCGAAGGAAGGAATTAATCGCGCATTGGGGATTGTTTCCATTTCTTTAAACATTTTCCACGTTTTTGAAAATTAAGAAATTTGTGATATTCAATGGGAAAATGTACGCGAAACTATAGTCGTCCGTCTGTACTCGGTTAATCTCGTTTTTTTCCTCGGGTTGGGAGAAAAATACGACGAGCCGAGGCTTCTTGTGGACGTTGACACCTCTGACGTGACGCAGTCACGTGACGTTCGATGCGTCCACCCCCGCGTGGACGCATACCGTGTCTGGACACGCGCTAGCGCCCTTTTTACCACGTCGTGTATATATATATATATATATATATATATATATATATATATATATATATATATTGTATCGTACCATCGTTGCAATTTCAGACACGCGACGTGACAAGACAGAGCGATATCACGCCGAGCCGGAGCAAGATAGGAAAGCACAAAGCGCGATAGACGAGTTGAAAGAATCGTTTCATCGTGGATATTTATGACGCAGGGTGGAGGAAATCGATCGCTAAATTTTCATCTCCGTTCTTCTTTATTTTTCATTTCGTTTTTTCAATGAGCAAATACACGAAGTCAATATTTTGTTATTATTTGAAATGTCATTATTGAAGTTTTTGATTCGACGCGTACTCAAAATTATTATTAC
>JAPYZU010004168.1:0-11896 GCA_030523005.1 Tryphoninae sp. B BG-2022a | reverse complement strand
GGGGCGTTAGAAAACAGAGTGGAAAGCACGAAACGGAGATTAACCCTCCGGTGCTTGGAGCCACGAGGCAGAACGGCTAGAGGGTTGGTAGGCGGGATTGAAACTCGTGGGGTGAGGGAGGAGAGAGAAGAAGGCTATACGAATTGCGGGGAGACGAAAGAGGGGATGAAAGAGGCAGAGGTTGAGAACGAGGAAGACGGAAAAGGGTGTATCGCGCGAGATGCCTCGTCGAGTTTATAATTAATACTCCGGCACGAACGGCTCGATCGTTAACGGCAATTGGAACGCGAGAGGCACTTGGTGAAACTTAAGAGAGCCAAGGAGGTTGAGAAACGGAGGAAAACGAAGATAGGTATATATAGCTGTTACACATCCTCCTGGTCGTCTGGGAACGACAGCGTGCTTCGTGTCTATGGAGCCAAACAATTTTTTTTTGCTGTTCCATCATCCCCTCGAAATGGCGCACGATGAGAAGATGGGAAAGTGAGAAGGTTCGCTTGCCGGCATGCTAAGTGGGGGATGGAATATTTCTTATGCAGGGTCTAGAGAGAGAGAGAGAGACAAAATAAGGGAGAGAGAGAGAGAGACAAAATAAGGGAGAGGGAGAGAGGATGAGAGATAATGATTCATTAATTATTCAGCAGTGTAAATTGGTACACAGATTGTAATGTAAATTGGTGGTGAAAGAAAGGGGAAAGTGCGAAAGAGTGATAGTCTCGGTGAGAGTCGGTCCCGGTGAGAGACTGAGAGACTGAGAGAGATCTGGTGAATGAAAAAGAAAAAAAAGAGCGCACGGGTTAGCAAGAGAGGGAGAGGGAGGATTGAAAGCCCGGGTCCCGGACGTACAGGATAAAAAAAGATGTCCGCCGCACGGGAGAGGGATGGAGAATACAGAGCGTAGATGGGATTCTGATACTTTCCCTTTAAAAGCTTTTCCCTCCAACCCTCTATCGTTATATCTATCTATCTCTCTCTCTCTCTCTTTCGACCCCTCGCTCACACGCGGATGGTCCTCTCTCGTCGTTCGTCGCTTCCTGTACGCTGCCAGCTAGGACCTCCAAAATTTTAACGATGCAAACCCTATCCCTCTATACCACTGCGAGCCAACCAGCTACCCATATCGAAACGAGAACCCTTCTTTCGCGCTCTCTCGCCGCTCCGCACCACTTTTTATTCGACACCCCTAACTCGTATATATTGGCACGTATCTCTCGTACCTCCCTCTCATCCTCTCTCCTCCCTCCCTCCCTCTCTCCTCCCTCCCTCCCTCTCTCTCCCTCATTTTATGTATATATATAGACGTCGAAAGTCCCCTTTTTGCACCCCGTTTCGGGACATTGGGTGGCACGGATCGCGAGAGAACGAGAGAGAAAGAGAAAAAGCGCG
The DNA here is from genome assembly GCA_030523005.1 of Tryphoninae sp. B BG-2022a. Classification (NCBI taxonomy): domain Eukaryota; kingdom Metazoa; phylum Arthropoda; class Insecta; order Hymenoptera; family Ichneumonidae; species Tryphoninae sp. B BG-2022a. The sequence goes on along the minus strand of JAPYZU010004168.1, from coordinate 10,510 downwards.
GGGTAAACCGGTCGATAAGGGTCGTCCGTGAACGACCATAGAGATACGGATATCGTGCGAGAGATTGCCGCGGGAGCAAAAGGGAGAGGAAATAGCGAACGGCATGTGGCAGCCATCCGCAAATTGGCGGCCGATCGGGATCCACTAATTACTCGAGCTCGGACGTATTTTAAAAGCTCCACCGCGGTAATTTACGAGAGTGCGACGGTGTACATGAGCCCGATCCTTCCTACTACGCGAATGCGCCGAATATTCCGACGAAAGAATGAAAAGAGAGTCGAAGTACATTTTTTCTTTTTTTTTTTGGATGAGAAAAAAGTAACTAAATGAAAGAAAAAACAGTCGCGTTGAAAACGGAGAGGGAAAAAAAATGATGCGACGTCGAGTTGAGCGAAGTGGCTCGTACGTTTCATTACTACCGCAATATTTTTACCCAGCTCACTCCTAATTCTTTTTAAACCAGTTTTGACAATCTTTCTATTTTTTCATTGCTGCGATTCATTCATAATTATTCATAATCGAGGGCACTTTGGACATTGTTACAAATAATACAGGAATTAAAAAATTTCTGTATGTACAATTCTTATATTTTTCATTGGTACGATTCGTTCATAATTATTCATAATTGAGGACAGTTTGGATATTGTTACAAATAATACATTCATTAAAAAATTTCCAAATTACGAAAATCATGAAGCAAATAATAAAGATATGCAAAAATTAATTCGGGATTTTTATTTTATGTTTACAGTTTTATTATCTTTCATTGCTGCGATTCGTTCATAATTATTCATAATCGAGGACACTTGGGACATTGTTACAAATAATACACGAATTAAAAAATTTCGAAATTATAACAATCATGAAGCAACGAATAAAGATATGCAAGAATTCATAAGTACAAAAATCATGAAGCAAAGAATAAAGATATGCAAAAATTAATTAGGGATTTTTGTTTTATGTGTACAATTTTGTTATTTTTTATTGCCGTGATTCGTTCATAATTATTCATAATCGAGGACACTTTGGATATTGTTACAAATAATACATTCATTAAAAAATTTCCAAATTACAAAAATCACGAATCAAAGAATAACGATACGCAAAAATTCATACGCTATTTGTGTTCGTTTTACAACTATTTTTTATCGACAAAATTTGAATTACAAATATAAGATCAATCCAAGTAATAATCACGCGCGTGCCGAGTTAAATCACGACATTCTTTCGGAAAAGTAACGGGTATTCGTGCTATAATTTTGGGGGGTCGTGAAGAAGGAGAATGAAAGGACATAGAGAAAGCGAGAGAGAGTGAGAGAGTGATGAGGACAGAAAGGTCCGAGTCACTTATATATAGGCGTTCTTATACGAACGAGAATCCCAACAGCTACTAACTTAGCTTTCACCGGGTAGGTATATACTACCCCCCTTTTTCCTTACCACAGAAATCCCAAGAGGGGTGTAGTAACGCGTTTCTCCATGCGGCTTCGTGGTGAGTGGAGTATGCGATTTCACGAGTAAGAAAGACAGAGACGAATAATGAGAGAACGAGCGGGAATAAGAGAGAGAGAGAGAGAGAGAGAGAGAGAGAGAGAGAACAGGAAGAGAATAAGAGAGAAGTCGACTAGGGGCGCCATAAACGACTTGAAATTAAAACTAGAGCGAAGGTGGGTTACGCCAGCATTACATTGGCGGCGGTACTTTGACTTTTAAGATGTTCTATAAAAAGCTCGCGCACAGAGGGCGTTTGGTACAACGAGACCAATCTCTCTTTTCCTCTCAATCCCGTACTGCGTTTGGCGCAGCAAACGCGAGAAAATACGAAGAGAAATTTTTCGCGCTTTTATCCTTCTGTGTGGTAACGCTGCAACCGAACCGCGAATATAACTGCCACAAAGATTTCTCGTTCAATTGAACAAAAACGACGGGAATAAAATCTCCTCTGGATCTTTATTAGAGAAGAAAAACCTTTCATTTTTTTACTTCCTCTTCCCGTGCGTTTCTACTTATTTTTTCTTTCGTCATTTTAATCTCGTTGAAACGAAATAAACAGACTTGGAATCTCAGCAAGGATCTTTTTTTTCATTTTTTATTTCTCAACTCTTTCCATCTCTCTCTCTCTCTCTCTCTCTCTCTCTCGCTCTATCTCTCGACATTCGAGAGTTTTTCGCTGTTTTCGTTTTTACGTAAATAAGAGAAAAGGCCTCTCGACGGCGTTTCTTCGTTATTCTTCTCGACTCTTGGCAGAGCCGCATATTTTTGCCGGGGGCGACCAGAGAGAATGAGAAGTACGAGAGAGAGAGCGAGAGAGTAGGAAGAGGCTCTCAGCTTCAAGTAAAAAGATCTGGCCTCTCTCGTGAGCGGCAGGGGTGTGATACCGGATGGAGCCGGGTCAGTGCGAAATGCTGGGGGCTCTGCGTTTGGCAGTGAAATATATATAACCGCGTCTTCCCTATAGCCTAAGCCCTTTGAGCCAGACTCTTCTTCCGCATTATAACCGCCACGAGAAAAATGGCGCTCGAAATATATATATATATATATATATATATATATATATATATATTATTAACGCGATTTTCTCGTGCTCGACCCAGGTGTACCGATAAATATACGTACATACATTTTTATGAACGTAAGATCTATGACCGATTCGTAGAGTGAACCGTATATAAAATTCTGGACCGTGAGGATTTTTGTTCTCCCAAAATCGTGAAAAATAAATTTTTATCTTCTTACGATAACATCGTTGATAAATAAAAATTCAAAGAATTATTTTCACGTACGACGTTTTGTAAACAAAATATTTTCATGGATAGGAATATTTTTGTTTCGTTGAAAAAAGACAAAAGAAGGGTCGTAATATGTTTACTTCTCATTTTTGTTTTGCGCAATAATCCAGTGGGATAAGAATAAAACGAACGAGAGTGGATGAGGGGGCGTGAGTCGAAGTTAGTGGAGTACGAAATGCTTCCATGCCGAGGAAGCATCGTCACCCTTATCCGGCTCTGAAAGAGGAAGAATGCCTCGGGACGTCTAAACTGCTGTTTCATCCTCGAGTCCGCCAACTTGGCAAGACATCGCAGGGCACACTGTTTGCTACCTAATTACGAAAGAGAATGAGAGAGAGAGAGATAAAGCTAGGAAGAGAATCGTGCGAGGGAGAACGGGGGAATGAAGAAGAAGAAGGGAAAGCGAGTGAGAAATGAGAGGGAAAGAGAGAAGGAAGCGTGCAGACGATTCAGGGGGAAAGGCTAAATATAAGGGTGGGTTTTAACTTCCGCTTGGGCGGTGGAGGAACGTCGGCTTCCACGAAGCCCCGCGAGTTCAGCTTCACCGAACGTCTCGGGAATTAAGATTCCATCGTGAAACTGTGAGTTGTGTGCCTTGCAATTTTCTGGTTAACCTGACTTTAGCCTCTCCTCCGCTTCGTTGACTCTCGAGCTATCCGACTCTCTTCCTCTTTCATCTATATCCCACGCTCTTCTTCATTCATCCAACGGCCTGCACTCGTTACCAATTCTCCTCGTCGTTTCCATCTCACATTTTCCAAACTCCAATAAAGATAACGTCGACCCTTTTTCTTCCATTCTTTTTTTCATCCCCTAAAGTCTCTCGTTTGCATTAAATTTGTTTCATCGTGAAACCTGGCAGAAAACAAATACCGAGTGGATCGGTTTAACGTTATGAAAAAGAGTGTTTAATCCCGTGCAGAAATTTTGGCAGGGAAACAGCTGGATTCTGTTCTGTGTCCCGGACTCCTAATCGGGTTCTAGACAGATGTCGGATCAGATTCGAGGATTAAGTGTAAGGTTTCTAAACTGGATTCATTAGGAATTCCGATTCAAATCACGTAAGAATAATGAATTGCTGAAAGCATTATATTAAAAACTAGCTTCTACTCGCGGTTTCAAGGAAACAAATTAAAAGCAGCAGGATTGGCTGAGAAAATAATAAGTATGTATATGAAAAAAGTGTATGTAATTGTACGATCCAATAATTGTCTAGCACACTTATTAGAGTATGAGCTAATTCTTTGCAGCACGTTCCAAAGGAAACTTAATACTTTTCTGCACAGTTTACGCATTTATAATGCCAGCGGACGCATGGTTCGTTTGTGAGAAGCGGGATGGCCATGCGCCACCTGTCGGTCGTAACTGGTACTACTACTATATCTATATATATTCGTATTGGTCATAAAATCTACGCTCGCCACGGGCTTCGTATTAAGATTGAGTCGGTGTACCTCGAAAGTACAGTGGCGCCATGGTTTCGAAATCTCGTCACCTACGTAAATTTCTTCCGATGCGGAAACCATCGGGATTCCTGTAGGGACACCTGTTTCGGCGCATCCCTGCCATATCCTGATCAGAATATGATCAGTAGTTTGGTATTCCAGTCAACACTTCTGCACGGATCTACACCCCGCGAACGTCGATGACTAGAAACAAAGACTTAAATAGGAATTTAATAGTAATACCGAAAATACAAGTGACCGCACCATTTTCAAAATTATGCCATCATCGTCGTACACATGCCGCTACTGATGCAAATTGGGTTCGAAACGGGATGCCAGTTTTGGGGAATCCATGACAAATCCTGATCAGGATTTGATTGGACATAGGGTATCCCTGCTAACGTTTCTACACGGGATGAATCGATTGCAACGATAGGGGAATTAATTTGTAGTCAGGCTAAAAAAACTCTTTCCTAGCTGTAAAGAAGAATTGTAAAATCTACAAAGGCAAATTTCATTATTCTGATTTTTATTTTTTTATTTTCACTCTGGGTTAATTAGAATTTCTCAACTGATTAGATCAATTAATTAAAAGGGAATTTGGAGCTAACCCGGTACGTTTAGATTGATACACTGTCATAATTGATAACCCAGATTTGGGTCATATACATAACACGTACGGAGTATATCGTACGTGGATATTCAGTATTGTACGGGAATATGGCAATAATTGATAATTGCATTTACAGAGGCTTACGTGAATCTCGGTGCGGCTTTGGTGTCGGTTGGTCGTGGGACCGAGGCTGCTAGTATTCTACGTGCCGGTGCGTCGCTCGACGGTTCCGGCCTCAAGGACAGAAGGGCACACGAGGCGGCCAGGGTGCAAGCTCTTCTTCAGCTTGGTGGCCTCTACGCGGATCAGGGCAAACTACAGGGTGCCCTATCGGCCTACAAAGAAGCCCTCAATGCTCTACCCGAGCATTATCCTCCCCAAGTGAGTACGAATTAACCTTTTTCATGAACGTCCCTAAAAATTTTCATCCCTTATTTCGCCTATGTCAATAATTTGTTATTTGCGTGAAAATAATGCAAAAGTCGTCATTGTACAAAAATTGCAAAATTGTTCAACCCGAGAATGATAATATTTGAACCGTTTACCGGACATTTTTGCTTTCGCATTCCAGACATTATTTGTATGTCTCGAGGGAAAATTCTTACGTCGACCCTGAAGTAAGAATGTCGCTAACGAGTCCTAATGTAAACTACGAAATAACCAAGGAGTCCTTCCAAAATGTGTGTAATGCTTGGTATCAACAATTTATTATTCACACAAAAATAACGTAAAAATCATAATTAAATAAAAATTGCAGAATTTTTTAATCTGATAACAAGAATATTTGCATCGTTTGTCAGACACTTTTGTTTTCGCAATCCAGACTTTACTTCCATGCCTCTTCGAAAAATTCTCGCGTCAACCATAAAACAAGAATATCGTTAACGAGTCCTAATGGAACCGAAATAATCGAGGAGTCCTTCTAAAATTCGTATAACACATTATTCCAAAATTGGCTCGACCATTACCGTACCAATTTGCTACCAGCGTGATAATATCAACTCTCGTCTGACCTAACGTAAATTCGACCACTCGATATCGCTCCACGACCTGACGATATTTGGATTTCGGTTTTAGGTTTGTGTTTGAAATGAGTTCGATCATGCTGACATGCCATAAATGGCAACCTCGAATCGATCTATGCATACACAAATATACATATGAGTATATATATACATATACGTTTATATAGCTACACATACAATGTCGGACCGCACGTAGGTGTATACTACTTGTTATTCTCGAACAATTTCCTCGACGTTCCGCATACATCCATATACTTTACATCGATATTATTTGCAAACGAATGTGCGAGATGGGGAAAAAAGAGAGAGAGAGGAAGAGAGGAAGAGAGAGAGGGAGAGAGAGAGAGAGGGAGGGAGGGAGGGAGGGAGAGAGAAAGGAGAAAGGAAGGAGTTTACAAGACTCGTACGTTCGTGGAAAAAGATATTGCGAAGTCGATCTCACGACTAACAACCCTTACGATATTTTCCCTTTACATTTACCTATAAATATACATAGAAACTCCGAGTAAGGGGTAGGGGGTGGTGAACGAGAATTTTTTATATCGTGGTGTATGCGCACAATCTCGAAGTTTCGTTTACCTCCTCCCCCCGTTCTGCTCCCTCCTCCCCCTCACCACATGCGATACGAAAAGAGTGAAACTGGAAAAATCTCACTCGATGGTGAACGAAGAGGAAGCTGGTGGGAGACGAAGAGACCGTGAGAAAAGAAACGAAGAATAAGAGAACGGAGATACGCAGACGTGCTTTTTCTCTCCGTTCGTTGGTTGTACCTCATCGTATCGAACGCTCTCACATCTGCATCCATAGTCGATGCTAGACGGCATACGATTTCATCCCTTCCCACAATACCGAGATCGACCATGGCTTGAAATCGATGTGGTATGAGAAAGGGACGAGCCGCGGGAAAGGGGTGGAGGAGGAGGAGGATATCGAGGCTGAAGGGTTGTTACCACTTGTTTTTTTTTTCTTCACCAACGTCGTTTCGGTCGTGGAACTTTTCGACGAGCTCGGGACACGCGAGAACCCGCGACAACAAGGAACAACGGAAAAACGAGGATGGGAGGGAGAGAAAGGAGAGGTATCGTAATGTAAAGAGAAGGAAAGAGAGGAAGGACAAACTACGAGAACGAACGACTCTTGCGAAACGAGCGTCGAAGGCAATAGCAACAACGGTAGAAAGAAAAGCTCTAGGCAACAACGCGCGAAGCACAGCGGGCAGAAGCGCGTACAATCGGCCTGCGATCCTTCCCGCGAGCGCGAATTTTGCACGAGCGAGACTGTGCAACCCCTAGAACGTAGAGAAAAGCGAATGGGAAGAAGGGTGGTGGATTCGATGTAGAAGTTTGCATTTTTATGAGCATCCTCTTTCTCTTTCTCGTTCTCTCTTACCCCATCTTCCTCTTGTCCCTCTTTCCATACACATACACATATATACGGATAACATTCTCGGTGTCCCTGGGTCCTCTCTCAAGCGTCCCTTTTTCTTTCGTTTTCGTAGCCGACTTGTATATGCATTCTCGTGGAATTCCTGGCTCGACAATTTATACGAAAAGTATTTTCGCGTTTCTTCTCTCTCTCTCTCTCTCTCTCTCTCTCTCTCTGTCTCTCTCTCTCTCTCTCTCTCTCTCTCTCTCTCTCTCTTCTATTTATCTGTCTCTTTCACTCGTCCTTTTCCACTTTCCTCGGGTCCTTGTTGCACGGAAACGAGCAGGACGCACGAGTTTGTGCGTGGGTGCCAAGAAAGAAACGTTCGCTTCTTTTCTCCCTCGTTCTATTCTACAACGTCTCTAAGAACGAGGAAAATCGTTGGAGGAACGAGACGCGAATAAACGTACATGTTTCTGTCTCTATAAAAGCGAATATATATATATATATATATATATATATATATATATATATATGTTTACATGAAGAGGGAACCGACGAGATAGAGACCTTCGGCAAAATTGACCCGGACTGGGGAAACTTTGGGCGATTTATCGAAATAGATTTACACCGAAATCGCGTGCAAGAGCTTGCATACATATATATCAATGCATATATATCTGTGTGTGTTACGAGGTACACACGAGTGGACCCAGCTGCATTGAGATGCACTTTTCTGTAGTACCGATAATACAAAACTAGTTCAATAATATTAAAAGCGATGTTCCCCGTGAATCGTTCGTCTTCCACGTACTTCCGAAACCTTGTAGAAAACTTCAAGGAGAATATATCTCGTACAACCTACAATTCACCTGTATACAATTCCGTATCGGACGGGTCGCAATAAAACAAAACTTGGAATAATAGAAACAGATTCTGAGACGTTCGAAAATTTGGCTAAAAATAAAGCAAATAAATAAACAAACAAAAGAGAAAATTGAAATAAGAATCGTAAACCTCGAAAGGTAAATATTGTTAAATATAAATTTGAGACAAAAATTGGTAAAGGGTATTGTTATCATTGTTATTATTATTCAGATAAGAGGCTTATCGTTCCTGAAAAAGAAAACGAGCCCTCGATCTACGACCTTCGAAAGTATTCAAGGACAAAGTATCGAAAAATATCGGAAAATAATGATAGTCTTGTCAATATATTTGATTTATCGTCCGTCGACACCCCTAAAATTGGCTCTTAAGCCCCTTGAAAGCTCTCCCGGTTTATGGCTTGAACTCGAGATTTCTAGACGAAATGGACGCGGTCGTTTTCGAGCCACAATCATTTCGCAACGTCTGAGTCCCCTCGCTCTTCCTCGCACCTACGTTACTCTTTAAGACGTAGACATTCGTACATATATATAGTACTTTTCTCCTCTCTCTCGCTCCCTCCATATACAGGGTGAATTTTATAAGGTGTAACAGGCTTTATTCTAAGGTAGATGGGAGCATTACAAACAAAAGTTGTAAATATACATTAGTAATATTCTCAATAGTTTACGAGATATCACTTTTTAAAGTTGGTCCAATCAGAGCGCGCCGAGAATCATTGATCCGCCCACTCCCCGCCCTAGCAGCCAATGCCCGATAAATAAAAATGTCCGCGTAATAATATAATAAATAAAATTGACTACTCTGAATTTTGCAACCCCAAATGTAACACCCTACATTGTGCTATCTCTACAGCTAGGGCGAGAGTGGGCGGCGCCAACGCTTCTCGGCGCGCTCTGATTGGACCAACTTTAACAATTTATATCTCGTAAACTATTAAAAATATCCCAAACGTATATTTGCAACTTTTGTTTGTAATGATCTCATCGACCTTAAAATAAAGTCTGTTACACCTTATGAAATTCACCCTGTATATATAGAGAGAGAGAAATAATGTATTATATATATATATATATATATATATATATATATATATATATAAACTACGTTCGCTGCACCATCTTTCGGCCGGACGAAACGATCCTTTCTCCCGAAGTTATTACCCTCACGAATTTCCCAACAGTCTCACGAGGAAACTTTGCCCTGCGTATACCGTAACGAGTTATATGTGATGTTACTACGTATATATATATATATATATATATATATATATATATATATATGTATGGTCAGTGGAAAAGCGATGAAGGTACGTTGAGCCATATATAGCGAAAGCGACGGAGAGATTCGCCAAGCTCATCCCCCATGTGGCAACTGGACCATGGCCCAAGTTCGCGGACTTTACCGAAAATGGTCAACGAACGTTACCCTCTTCTTCTTCTTCTTCCATCCCCCCCCCCTCCCCCCAGCAACTCCTATTCCCGTAAGTCTGAACGAAAGATGGCCGATTATCGATTCTCGATAAACCGAGGAGGTTAAAAAAATTATAACGATCCGTGCTCATTTAAGCGAAGCTTAATTAAACTTTTTTAATCACCGATTTATCATTCTATCACAACGTCCGGTATAAATATTGTCCGCTCATAAATGGAAATTAGACGATACCCTGTACGCGTTCGTCAGACAAACCCGTGCGATTATGTCCGTGACTTTAATCTAAAAAGAAAAAAAAGAACAAGAAACAAAATATACAAAATCCAAAATCGTGATGCAAAAATTGCTCGTCATTAATTCCGCAATTTAGAAAATTGAAACGGATTTCATGAAATTTCGTTGGAATTCGTTCGTAAATTGTAGGACGAAGGTGATCACGCGTACCGATTACATTCTGTGAAGCAGACGACGATTCACCGCCGCAATATATGTGTGTGTGTGTGTGTGAATTTCAGCGTGTATTTTCGTCGAATCAAACAGGAAACGCGTCGATTCTCATCTACCATTTCTCTCTCCTACCTCAATGTTTTTCGAGAGTGTATAAAACGAGTCTCTCTGTCGTGAATCGGTGCATTTTCATTCAAGTATACGTATACGTACGCGTGTGAATGCACGAGCTCTGACAAAATATTGAAACAGCCGATTGGTTTTTACGGCCCGTAAACAACCATACAAGCACGGAAGTAGACAGGGAGAGGGAACTATGTATACCATTCGAACTGGATAACGAACGGTGCTCGCGCGAGAGAGGATGATCAAGAGGTGGGGAGACGCGTATACGAGAGGAACGAAAACCGCTCTTTCAAATTTTCCTAATTCTCCACTGGTCGCGAGCGCTTTTTTCGTTACGGATTATCCGCAAAATCGCGAGTTACCAACGCTCACAAGGAGATG
>JAPYZU010004165.1:0-10476 GCA_030523005.1 Tryphoninae sp. B BG-2022a | reverse complement strand
AGCAGAAATAGCAATAGAGTAATATAAGGAAATATCAATGGTAAAATGTTAAAATGGTTAAATGTAAATATGGGAAGATCAAGAAAGGAGGATGTAAAAACCCGGAAGGGCATACAAGAGGAAATAAATACTAAATAGTATTTATTTATTTATTTATTTATTTATTTATTTATTTATTTATCTATTTATTTATTTATTTATTTATTTATTTATTTATTTGTTTATTTATCTATTTATCTATTTATTCATTTATTTATTGATTTAATTATTTATTTATTCACCTATTTATGTTTTTATTTATTTGTTTATTTATTTATTCATTTATTCGTCGATTTAATTATTTTTTTATTCACCTATTTATGTTTTCTATTTATGTTTTTATTTATTTGTTTATTTATTTATTCATTTATTTATCGATTTAATTATTTTTTTATTCACCTATTTATGTTTTTATTTATTTGTTTACTTATTTATTTATTTATTTGTTTAAAATCTTGGCGGGAAATTTGAAAATATTTCCATTAGCTCACTCGACAATTTATTTTTCATGGTATCGACGTTTTATGGATATGGAACGTTTTTTTACCTCTTTTTTATTTTTATTGAGAGTTCACGCGAGAACGAATTGTTTTTTACGAGCATTCGTACTTAATCTTAATCGAAGCGGAGAAAGAAAGGGGCGATGGATGGCGAAGGTTCGTAAAGAAGATTCGATGATTCCTCTCGAGTATTTACGATCGTATTTCCATTTGGGTTGCGTTTAGTCGTTCGATAACGATACCTTCGTATTCAACTCGTACAAAATTTCTTCTCGATTAGACTCACGGTAAAACGAGAAATTTTTTTGTTTATAATTAATAATAAAAGGATAAAATTGAATAAATAATGTAAAAAAAAAATTCTCGATTTGATTAAAAAAACTTAATTAATAAAAATAATTAACAACAAAATAAAAAAATAAGCTAGCCCTCGAGTATAAATTCTCGAGAATCAATGATCCTTGAAATAACGCGTCGACGACTCCTTTCAGTAACGACAATTATATCCTTATCCATATAATCGACGTTACCTGTAATTACGTTATTAGAACCTGAAATTATAAGACTCGTGGAATCGTGGCACACGACACGGCGTGATTCTCGTATCGAACGATTTTGTCATACCTTATTGACTTGGTAATTTTCATTCACCGAGTGGACGATATAGAACGAGCAATGAGAGAATGGCGATAAATAGTTTCGCGTTAAGTCAGACCGAGACAATTTTTCGTTAGTCAATTTTCAAGGAGAAAATTTTCTCATCCAAGATAACAAAAAAAAAAGAAAGTGACGATATAGGGGAAGTTGGAAATGATCCCTGGGTAAATAAAAATAAATATAAGAGGGCGAAGGATCTAGATAAAAATTGTCCCTGGAGAGAGAGGGAGATTAGTCACCCTCCGTTTTACCAGTCCGACGTCTAATATCCGGCTCTCGGTGTCACTTTCACCCTCGTGACTTTCGTTTCTAACCCCCTGCTGTCCTTTCCGTAAGCTTTATTACTTATAATAACGAAAATCGAGAAGAGCATTCGAGACTCCTTTTATACCTCGGGCGTGGCAAACTTGCGGCGAGAAAAGACGCCATCTAGCGGCGTCGCGGGGAACTAATGTAATTAAATGCGTCAATAAAGGTAAAAATGAAAAGTAAATGAACTAATTAATCGATAAAACGAATTTGTTAATCAGTATTTGTATTTTAATAGTTTAATTGACAAATTATATTTTTTTATTATGAAAATTAATCGATGGGAAAATGTCCAAGAGGATCGTGATCTCGTACAAGGAGAAAGTTAGGTTTGTACATAGATATGACGAATTCGTGACAATACGATAAAAACGAGGAGTGTATGTTGACCTATGACACGTAATACGGGGAACGAAGTATAAAATATCAAGTAGAGAGCCAACAAATTCTCTCTATAGTTATATTAGCAATCGCGAAAGGTTCTTCTCTCGTAGCAACGACAAAACGAGAACCGAGTCGAGAGGTTCGAGTTTGGCCCTTCGTGACCCCTCGAGGAAAATCAGACCGCGATTCTTCCATTTTTATTTTATTTATTTATTTTGTTTACCCCCTCGAAGGGGCTCGTCACGACAAGAGGGGTGAAAGGGAAACGTGCGCAAATATTTTTATATTTTCGTCGTCGAGTAAATTCCATCTTGTCGGTCACGAAATCGAACGAATTATAGAAAATCGTATCTCGATAACGATTGGCTCGTTATCGATAATAAGGGTGAACAAATTAATTTTTCAATATTCAATTTCTAATACAAAATTGTGCCATAAAATATTATAATAAATATTTTTTTTAATTATTCCTTTAATTTGTTTTACATATTTTATAAATTTTTTTATATTTAAGGGTCTAAGGGATTTAAGGGATGAAAAAAATGGACCAGTACGTGTGAGATCTCTAAAGTCGAGTATTTATCTCTGCTTTCACGTTTTGTTTTTTTTTTTTCGAGCTCGCTCCTAGGGGTAAAAAAATAAAAAAGGGAAGATCAAGGGTGCGAGGGTAGTTGTATTTGTATAGGGGATGTATATGAGGGGAGAGATTCTTGGCAAGGTTGTATTGGTGCAGGTCGGGAATCCTCTCGATCATTATTCCCTTTCGCAAGATTCCTTTCATTCTCCCTTCCTGTAAATAAAAACAACCACCTGGAAATAAAAACAACCCCCTGTAAATAAAAACGCCCCTTGCAAATAAACAAACACTCATTAGTGTACCGCATGATTAATCATTTTTCAAATATTATCAATATTTTTCTTATCTCCTTTATAAAATTTAAATTTAAAAATTCAAAATGGCGGACGTTTTTTCCCGCCTAAATATTAGCAATATTTTCAAATGTTATGAATATTTTCAAATATCAATATTTTCTTTATGTCTTTTCTAAATGCTAAATAACAAGAAAGTGAAAAATGGCGGGAAATTTGATTTAATTAAGGCGACTAAATCAACCTCGTTACGAGGATGTTCCTTTCCTCGACAATGGGAAACCACCGACGCGATCTGCATACTAACAAAATTTCTTTCTCTCCCGTTCGTCGTTGCAGCTTCCCTTTGAGTCGAACCGCGAGATCGACGCGCATATCTAAATAGTCGGGAGAAGCCGAGATTTCCCCCTCTCCTCTCCACAGTCACTAATGTGTCGTCGTATCGTTCGAGCACGTTTCCCAGCGACCATTAAACCGTTTTACCTCCACCCTCGTTGTAACACATAAAAAAAAAGATCCGCCTCCCAAAAAAATGGACCAGAATTTTTTTTTCACTATTTTCATAATTTATAGACGTAGAAAAAAAATTTAAGAACGATCTTTTATGTTTTTAGAAGTATTTTTTATTTAAAAAAAAAGAAAATTTTCATGAGAAAAAATCTCACATCGAGATTCACGACCTTTTCGCTCCATGGAAGAGAGAAACCGGTATGGAAATTGATTTTCTCCGGTCGTGCCAACCGACTGATTAATTCGTCCGTCGAGAATCGAGACACGTTTTTCCCTGGAGTTTCGTGCGACGGAATTTCTCTTGCCGTGTGTAAAAAAATCGTCGAGTATTGAGCAAGAAAAAAAAAGATTATAATACACGATGAGATTATACAGGGTGAGTTTCATAATGTGTTTCAAACTTGATTTTAAGGTAGATGGGATCATTACAAACAAAAGTTGCAAATATACATTTGCGATATTTTTAATAGTTTACGAGATATAAACGTTTAAAGTTGGTCCAATCAGAGAGCGCTGAGAAGCCTTGGCGCCGCCCACTCCCCACTCTAGCCGTGAGAAAAATTCAGAGCAGTCAACGCCCTAAACATAAAAATGTATGCGTAATAAAACAATAAATAAAATGACGCTCGAATGTTACGTTCTGCACTGTGCTATCTCTACGACTTGGGTGGGGAGTGGGCGGCGCCAACGCTCTGATTGGACCAACTTTAAACATTTATATCTCGTAAACTATTAAAAATATCCCCAATGTTCATTTGCAACTTTTGTTTGTACCGATCCCATCTACCTTAAAATAAAGTTTGAGACACTTTATGAATCTGACCCTGTATATTTGACCTCTCTCTTTTTCCCACCGTTCCAAGATCTCGAGCGGGTCACGTACGAGATATTTTCGTTAATTCGAGGCCAAAACTCTTTCGTCACGGCGATCTGAAAGATTGAAATTTATTTGATCAATGACAATGACACCCGGTCATTAATCAAGTTAAAATACAATTATTAACGATTCAAGTTGATTGCTTGATTTATGGATTTTTAATTAATCGACGGTGAGAACGAATTTTATTTTCTTTTTAATCCAAAGAAAAATGCGGGTAACAATTCTCGTGACCTGCATTGTTAAAGGACGTTGAAAAAGTAGTTTCCTTTTTTTAAATCCGAGGTCGTGATGAATCGAGAAAAATTGGGGTTGAAGAGACGCTCGTTAGGGCGATTTGAAGAGGCTGGAAAATGGTCAGGCTTGAGTTGTTTTCTTTTTTTGGCGACGGGAAAACGTCGATAAACGAGTTTTGCTCCTTTGGGGTATTTTTTTTTTACCAGGGGGTTGCTACCCTCTGGTCCCTTCGTCCATTATTTTCTACACGTGTGAATATGTTTTCACACGCACAATGGGACACATCCGACCGTTAAGTCCGGTCCAGTCTTTCTCGAAGCATGAAGTAAAATTTTCTCTCTCTCTCTCTTTCTCTTTCTTTTTTACTTGGGGTGGTCAAGACTTGGAAATATTCGGTCGTGTCCAACCGGATTATATTCTCTGTTCGTTCTCGGAAATTCTTTTCTCCTGGGTCGTTTGTCGGAGGAAATTAAGAGTCGTGAAAACTGCGCGTGTTTTCGTCGAGGATTGGAACGTTTTAATAGGAAGACTTAGGGGGAAACTCGAGGGGGTGAGAGGAAGGTTCAATTTTCTTCTGCGGGCTCGTTAAAAGAATTTTGAATTGTAAAGAATTTTTTTAAGTCACTTAAGTATTTTGTTTTAAGTAAAATAATTATTTTTATTCAAAATTGAAAATTTAGGAAAACGTCGAAACTGGCGAATTTGTTTATTGATATTTTTTCTTGGTAAATAAATTTTTCAAAATTATTTAAGTATTTTGTTTTAAATAAAATAATTATTTTTATTAAAAATTGAAAATTTAGGAAAACGTCGAATCTGGCGAATTTGTTTATTGATATTTTTTTCTTGGTAAATAAATTTTTCAAAATTATTTAAGTATTTTTTTTAACAAAATAATTTTTTTTTTTATTCGAAATTGGAAATTTAGAACAACGTCGAATCTGGCGAATTTTTTGATTGATTGTTTTTAACAAAATAATTTTTATTTTTTTTTATTAAAAATTGAACTTTAGAACAACGTCGAATCTGGCGAATTTTTTGATTGATTTTTTTTTCGTCTAATCTCCATTCACCTGTACAACCTGGTGTCCCCCTTGGTGTCGAGGCTTCTCGGGTTACTCGGCGAAAAATATTTCTCTCGACCGGTCGGACGTTCCTTCACTTAAAAAAAAACAAAAAAAAAAGTCCAAGGGCTTTTTTAGGTTCTCGTATCGAGAATTCGCGACAGTGTCTCACGTTGTGTTAAAGTCCCCGGGTAAATCCCGGGCTCGTTAGTCCAACGTGAGAGAGACGAATATTATTCAAGTATCCCCCGAGCACTCGATCAAGTTTCTCCCAGGATTTTTTCACGGAGGGTTGAGATTAACGTGGCATCTCGAGTGGAGAACATTCTTGAACCGTGTCAAAACATACGTGAACTCCGAAGTGTTAACTACCGAGTCGTAAAAGACGGGTTAGGCGTATCTTTCTTTTCGTTTTTTGAACTCCTCAAAATGGCCGCCGTGTCAAGAACAAAATGGCCGCGGCGTAGATAACAAAATGGCCGCCGTGTAGATAAAAAAATGATTGGGTTAACAACAAAATGGCCCTCGTGTAGATGACAAAATGGCCGTCGTGTAGACATAAAATGGCCGCCGTGTTAACACCAAAATGGCTGCCGTGTAGACAACAAAATGGCCGTCATGTTAACACTAAAATGTCTGCTGTGTAGATAACAAAATGTCTGCCGTGTAGATAACAAAATGGCCGCGGCGTAGATAACAAAATGGCCGACGTGGTAACACCAAGAACGACGTCGTGTAGATAACAAAATGGCTGCAGAGTAGGTAACAAAATGGCCGCCAATTAAACATTAAAATGGCCACCAATGAAACACCAAAATGGGCGTCAATTAAACACCAAAATGGGCGCCAATTAAACACCAAAACGGCCGCCAAGTAACCAACAAAATGGCCGTCGTGAAAACCTCAAAATGGCCACAGAAATAAACCAAACCCCCTGAAAAATCGAGAGAAATGTGAATGACAATAAAACACTCCAGTGGAGATTGGATAAAGATAAAGAATCAAAGATTCCATCGTTTTTTAACGACAGGGTCCATGAAATTCGTTTGAAACGAGGACAAATTTTGGCTCGCGCCGACAACGATTGTGGCCCATGGGGTTAGTCGTAAATTGGACGAGAATTTCTTATCTCCGGAACGATCACAAAATTTGACTTCCGCGTGGTTGGGTCGATCGCGGTTGCTGCTGTTCTCGCTATGCGTCTCGGGAGCTCTCTCGCATCTTGGGAAAAAAGAAGAGGGGGGAGAGAGTTAGTCTCGAGACACACGTTGAGCTGGCTTCGTTGGCGGCCGTCTTCAAAGCGGCGCCAACGGGTTCCCCCGTTGCTCTCCGATGTGGGAAGGCTTCTCTTTTATGCGTGGGACAGCCAGTCAACCAACCTTTATCTCCTACATATATACCCCCCCCCCCCTCTTCCTTGTTCGAATCTCGCCGAATTCTTCGCGTGAAATAAAAACACAATCGTCACGATAACACGGAAGTTCCAGCTTTTCTCAAACAGTAGAGATATAAATATCGACAAGATTACACTTTTTTTAATTTTTTTTCTGGCAAATTTTCAAAAGATACATTTTTTTTAGATTTTTGAAATATTTGCTTTTTTTTTAATCTTCAAAATTTTATCTCGATTATTGAACGTATATTGCTTGAGATTTCATTCTTTTCTTTAAAAATTAGGGTTTTCTTTATTTTTTAAAATTTCAAATTTTGCAAAAAAATCATTTTTTCTTAGGGAATTTCTGAAATTTTATTTCCTTAAACTACAAAATGGTTTTGAAAATAGAAACAAAATCTGTTTCTTTCAAAATTTCACAATTATTCTCAAATTTCATTTTATTTTTTAAATAGAATGAATTTTTTTTCGTTTTTTGAAGTTTCAAATTTTGTCAAAAATAATTTTCTTCGTGAATTTGTGAAATTTTATTTCCTTAAACTATAAAACGGTTTTGAGAGTTAAAAACAATTCTTTTTCTTTTAAAATTTAAATAATTGTTTGAAATTTTATTTTCCGATTTTTGAAATATGAAATTTTACAAAAAATAATTGTTTTTTGGGGAATTTATTAAATTAAATTTATACAAATTCTTTCATTCAAATTCGAAAGAAAAAATTGAAAGTTTTCAATTCTAAGAGAGACAATAACGAATTTTCGTCCTTCCCAATTCTCGTCACGGTCTTCATCGCTCGAGAAAACTCGCAGGGTCGAACCCGAGTCTACTTAACCGCGTTCAACTTCTCCGACGCAAAAACCTCTTCGCTAATTTATCACCGTCGTAAAAACTGTCTCAGCAAGAACGTCAATGTTTTTTTTTATTTATTTTTTGTTTAAAATTTTTTTTCCTTCATTCTCTTTTTCCTATCTCGCAAACACACATTGTTAAGTTGCGCGTAGAGGTCGTAGGGAGTCGTAACGAGTTGATTGACAGAGTGGCCAATCAGTGACTCGGTCAAACTGCCATTTGTCACGATGAGCCTTCTCGATACACAAAGCAACAAAAAACAAGAAAAAAGAAGACGAGAAAAAGGTTTAAAAAGAAATAAAAATAAAAATAAAATTGGATAAAGGGAACGTAGAACAGAAACAAGAAAGAAATAGACAAGAAAAAGCAGCTGTTAATAATAAATAAAAATAAAATTGAAATTGGACAAAGGAAACGTGGAACAAAAATAAGAAAAACAAAGACAAGAGAAATAAAATAAAAATAAAAAACAAAATTGGACAAAGGGAACGTGAAACAAAAATAAGTAAGACAAAGACAAGAAAAATAAAATAAAAATAATAAAAAACAAAATTGGACAGAGGGAACGTGAAACGAAAATAAGTAAAACAAAGACAAGAAAAATAACATAAAAATATTATTATTAGGTAGTTTTTATTGCACAACTTTTACATAAGTTTTTTACAATTTTTCTTACATCTAAATAAAATAAAAATAATAAAAAACAAAATTGGACAAAGAAAACGTGAAACAAAAACACGAAAAGGAAATTTAAACAAAAATAATAAAAACAAAATTGGACAAAGGCAACGTGAAACAAAACCATGCAACAAAAACAAGAGAAGACAAATTAAAAATGAAAATAATAAAAACAAAATTGAACAAAGGGAACGTGAAACAAAAACAAAGAAAAGAAAAATTAAAAAGAAATAATAAAAACAAAATTGAACAAAGGGAACGTGAAACAAAACCAGGAAAAGAAAAATTAAAAAGAAATAATAAAAACAATTAAACAAAGGGAACGTGAAACAAAACCAGGAAAAGAAAAATTAAAAAGAAATAATAAAAACAAAATTGAACAAAGGGAACGTGAAACAAAACCAAGAAAAGCAAAATTAAAAAGAAACAATAAAAACAAAATTGAACAAAGGGAACGTGAAACAAAACCAGGAAAAGAAAAATTAAAAAGAAACAATAAAAACAAAATTGAACAAAGGGAACGTGAAACAAAACCAAGAAAAGAAAAATTAATAAAAAAACAATAATAATAAGAATAAAATCGAACAAAGAGAACGTGCGTCAAAAACAAGAAAAGAAAAGAGAGAGAGAAAGACAGAAACAAAAAAATGAAAATAAAAATAAAATTGGACAAAGGGAACGCGAAATAAAAACTCGGTAAGGGAATGCGAAATATGCGAACGTTCGAGGCGAACCCTGGTGGGCGGTTGGTCGACGAGAAGACGACGCAACAACGCGAACACCATAAGTCTTCGAGACTCGATCCGCGGGGTCAAACCGACCCATAATACTGTCATTGCCCCCTCTCCTCTCCCTTCACGACTCTCCGAGACTTCCTTCGTCTCGGACGGTCGCACATGTCCGCAAGATTTTCTATATAGCCAATGGAAGAACAAAAAATAATTTTTTAAATCGTTAAAAAAAAATTTGGTAGACGAAAAAAAAAAAAAATTGGAAATTCCTGGGGCGACTGACGAATCATCCCCCTTCTTTTTTTTTGTGGGGGGAGGGGGGAGTTCTTGGAACAGCTGGGTTAAGATTCGCGTGTATCGTCTTTGTCAAATTTCTTTCTTTCTTTGTCGAGCGAGGGCGAGACGGTTAAAAAAAAAATAATAATAATAATTCGTCGCTTCGTCCGGAAATACGTTGAAACGTCGAGGAGAACTAATTTCGTCTCCGGACCACGCGTATGGTTAAAAATATTTTTTCCCCCCACTCCACCCCTTGACGATGATGAAGGTCGACGAATGTCACGAGACGAATTTTTATCTCGCTTTATTTATTTTTGTTTTTTAATTATTTATTTATTTCAACGAATTCGAGGACGATAAGAATTTAAAGCAAAAAATAAAAAGATTGAGAGAACCAGAGGTCAGTGGGTCAAAGAGCGCTCGACCTTTGCTTGGGAAAAAACGACGAGAAAATTAAAAAAAAAGGTTTAAAAATATTTTATTTCCGGGCCGTTTTTTTTTTTTTTTTTTTGGAAATTTTAATTATTTATTTATTTCAACAAATTCGAGGGAAACAAAAACAGATAGAAAGATCGAGAGGTCGATGGGTCAAAGATCTCGACCTTTGCTTGAGAAAACGAAAAAAGAAAAACGAACGACGAGGAAATAAAAAGGAATAAAATTTTGGGTCGCCCAAGCGCGCGAAATTTAAAATTAAAATCTCGCTCCGTTTTCTCGCATTCGATTTCGTCCCGAAAGCAGCAGCCTGGCTCTGGCTCCAACTTGCATATATAAACATATATGTATGTTTCGCTTCGCAGTGGCGGTCACGGTTGTTCGATCTTGATTATCGGCGTGGGTTGGTTATTATTTTTTTTTTTATATATATTTTTTATTATTATATTCACGAGCTTGTACTTTGCGCTCTCGCTCACATTTGCATGAATTATTCGTCGTCGCTGGCGACGAAGGGACGGTCACATTTTTTCATTCAGGACGATTTTTTTTCTTCTTTTTTTTTTTCAAGTCTCGAAATCGTCGACGCTTCTTTCATTCGCACTTTGTGCAACGAAGATTACGAGCATATTTTCTTCCAGACGAAGATAGATTTCACGTTTGGCG